>UXGD01003352.1:0-20835 GCA_900474315.1 Torymus auratus | reverse complement strand
AAATTGCGGTGATTCGTCGGCGCTATGGTTGCGCTAGCATAGCGCTATATTGGCGCAATACCATAATTTACTATATAGTGCCAATATAGCGCCAATATAGCGCTATGGAAATATTAAAAATAATGCGCTATATGGGCGCTACGCTGGCGCAACCATAACGCCGACGAATCACCTCAATTTCGGCGCTAGATGGTACCAATATAGCGCAGCAATAGATCGAACGTTTTCGATTTTTCGCGGGCCGTTACAATTAATAATAGTCTATTGTATCGTGAAGTAATTCATGTGTTCGTATAGATAAGTACTGCAACGAAAAATGACTATATAAAATAATACTTATACAACCTTTACGAAAATCGCAAGAAGAATGTCTCATTAACCTTGAAAAAATCTGCTTCTCTCTTTTTTTTATTAAAAGAAAATGTTTCCCAATATTATTAGCTATATTAGCTCTCGTGCCAAGGAAGAAGGTAACAAATCACTTGAAAAAATTTTACTGTAGGTATTTTTTGTTTTTTAATTACGTTCTAATTACGGAATAACGAATTTTTTACCAAAAAAACTTATCAAAAAATCATGTATTGAACCTGAAAAAAGTGAAAAATGGCCTTAACTCGATTTTTATAAAAATTGGACTTATTCCCTTCTTCCTTGGCACCACAGATGTATAATATATTATGAAATATAATTGTTATACATTCGAAAATATTCCGTTTTCTGCAGTAAGAAATAAATCATCGAGTTCTTGAAGAACATTCCTTACGCGATTCAGAAACCCATGTATCTCTTCTCGCTAATGGCTTTCTCAGAGCCTATCTTACGACCGAAGGATTATTATCCGCAACCCAAAAACATCGCACCTCTTCCAAAAATCCTCGGATACATCCCAAAGAAAACTTATTAATTACCTACAGCAGCAGCAGCAGCAGCGCATCGCAACACCTCAGAAAAAGAAAACCCAACCCATCACACACGCGAAAGTGCCGAAAGTGAATAGCCGAAAAATCTATGAAAAATGAACGCGTATACGCTAGCGCCTCGATCGATCTCTCTCCGAATATCCCCGAGTCACGAGAGATCTACGATATTAACGCGCGGCCGAGCGCGAAAGGGAACGACGACGTATATATATACAACACACACGCGTCGTCTTGCTCTCTCTCTCTCTCTTTCTCAGGTGCAAGCTGCAGCGAGGGACTAATTCCGGTCGCGCGCGCGGATAAAGGATGAAATCTCGTTTGATCGGCTTTTCAGGCACGCGCGCGCGCGCCGGTTTTTTTTACGTCGACGTCGTCGTCTTTATATATATCGGAGACGAGAGAGGGATGAATGGAGCTGGAAGAAGGAAGGTCAAAATATATTTACGACGGTTTCGTTTTCACTCAATTTGTTTAGGAGGTATTGGTTGCCAGAGAGAGAGAGAGAGAGCACCTGCTCGGGTAATGGTTTTTTTCTGGATTTCTTTTTTCGATGGATTGTTGAGTCACGCGAGGAATGTGGGCGAGATGGTAATTTGTTTAATTGAATAAACATTGGATGTGTGTTGGTAGTGGGAGAAGTTGGGGAGTCATGTTGGTTTGTCACGTTGATAGATGAAATCTATGTTTTCATCGACTTTCGTCCTTTTGATAATCTTATATAGGTATATAATAGATTAAATCTTTTTAGAATGAATGGGTGTTATTGTTATAATGTTAAAAATTTTCATTTAGTATACCAATGAATTTAAAATGCTGCCGTCACATTTTATTGTAGATACATTTATCCACTACTGTAAAAGAAAATATTCCAAACCAACATGTAAGATGAAAAATTGTATTTCTAATTTTGAATCTACTTCTAATTACTTTTAAACACTGAACAAAAACAGCAACACCATAATACTATAAAATACTTTAAAACAATCAAAAAATCAAAAGACACCCATAACAAAGATCCGATTCGAACTTATACTCACACGCTCACGAAACCACCCATGAGACATAGGTACACACACATATTGTCAGTCACACGGCACCTCGCATATATATATCCCCAACTAACACGCGCACGCGCATAAACCACCATTAGTAAACCATTCGGCGCCTGCAACTCTTCACGCTGCATCGACAACAACGCTCGCGCGCGTTAATTATATTCCTAGCCCTTCATCTTCCCCAATCGTCCCGAAAAATCTCTGTACCTATACCCCAACGCCACACCTATTCCCTCAAGACGTATATACACATAATTTTCCTTAAAAGAAAAAGCAACCACCGACGTCGCGAGCTCGTACATCCTCGACGAATAACGAATACGAAATGTGTGCCTACTCGAAAATCATTAGTCAGCCGTACGGGCTTTGCACCTTTTTCCGGTATATGTATATATACGTGTGCGTGTGTATTGTATGCGTCGTTGCTGCTGCTGCTGCCGTTTTCGGAATTTTGAGAGTTACGAGCTCGGAAAAGTGAGATCGTAAAGTATTCGAGTGAGGTGTCGGTATATAGCGATGATGGTTATCGGCCGTGTGCGAGGGTGGAAAACGATCACGTAGTTCGCGCGATTGTTATTCTTTTTTCACCGACACGCGCGCTCGTTTGTGGGAAGAGGAAAGTGTTTATAATATGAGGATCTCTTACAAAGGATATGTTTATTTTGTATGTGTGCGAGGTGAAGGAGAAATTAGCATCGGTGAATTCGACGCGTATACGTAACGAGCGTCGTGTCCGGGGTTATAGGGATTTGTCGTGTGAAGGAAGGAGAAATGGTATAGGTATCGCTCTATTGAATGCTGAATATATACACTTTTCTCGATATGTACGAATAAAGATTTTTTTATTAAATTTTTTAAGTATATTCTTCAAAGCCTCTCGGAAATCTATAACAGAATCCAAAAACTCTCTATTCGCAACCATACACGCACACAGATCTTACGATCAAAGCACCGCGACCAACATTCCAAATTTTCATTCTCGCTCGTATTGTCACACCTATGTATCGACACATTCCCGACTTTACGAGGCATAAAAATTCGTCGCCGCGGGGCGTCTCCCAGTGGATTAACGACCCAAGTTAACCCTGCGTGGTATAAGTGTGTACGGCTTCGCAAGAAAGAAAGAGGAAGCCTCGTAAAGATATATACATTCTTTGTCGCGCACGTGGAAGAGACGCGTATAAGTATGGAAGGTGTGCTGCTGACTTGGTTGGTGCGTGGGTCAAAGGTTCCTTATTTTTTATATGATTTTTTGGGGCGGTGGTGGTGGTGTGTCGAGGTGTGGGTTTAGATGTGTAGAGATTATGTGGGGGTGTAGTAGGTTGTTGCGGAAAAGTTAAGGTTTAGGCATCTAAACGTTTATTAATTATTTTACACAATTATGTTTGTAATGTCACAGTCTGTACAATTAATATAATTTTTCTATAAACGTATAAATAATCTTGTCATTGTTATCAACAATGGCTGTTACGAAATAAGATAAATGATAAAGTGTATTAAGGATATAATAAACCATGCTTTATTTCGTGCTGAAAAGTAATGACACCGTCTAAATTGAACGTTAATAAAAATAAAACAACGATGTAGATTGCATTATCTAAATAAGACATTCGACCTACATTAATACCGTACGATCTACACCTTTTATCTTATAGATTATTCAACACCTACAAAATGACTAATATTCTACACAACCATATTCCTCTACATTTCATTCAATAAACATAAATAAATACATAAACAAAACAACTGGAAAAATTAATCTTCAAAATACACGGCGCGCATCACAGCCCCATATCATCACCAACAGACAATAATTTTCTACCACGCCGCTGCTGACTTTAACAGCCCGCAAACAGCGTGCGCATCCGCAAACGACGCCGTTAACACCGCCACACACACACACTACGCTATTTGTCATCGCTTTTTCTCTCTACATCTCAGCACCGTTTTTCCTCCAAAAAAAAACCCCAAACCAAATCGAACGCGCGCTCGTACCATCGATTTATAACATTTCACGCGAACGAGCCAAAAAAAAGAGAGTATACGCCGCGCCTCAATTCGTTACACACGCGCGCGCGCGAAAACGGGGTGAAAACGAGAGAAAATAATACGGAGGCGCGCGCGCGCATCTGCGGAAAAAAAAAGATCGACCGAGTGCCCCGCAGGCGTATATACGTATATTCTCTCCCCCCTTCTTTTCTCCTGCACACAACACTCTTTCGGCACTCGCGTGCGGTTTTTTCGTCGAAAAGTGGAATCGAAAGGGGGAGCTCGCGTTCTAATTGTAAGAGGCACGCGATCGAAGGGGGAAAAGTGAGAGAGAGAGAAATCCTTTAACCGGCGCGCTCGCGACGACGATGACGGGGTGAAAAGAGGTGAGGGGGGTATATATGTATGTGCAGTGCGTATGGGGTAAGGGGTTGATTTATCGACGCCATTTTGGGAGAACGCGCGTGTTGGAGATGGATTTTTTTTTCCTTTTTGGAGAAGGGGGTTTTTGTACACGCGTGCGCGAAAGAGAGAGAGCTCTGTTTATTAAATAAGGGGTGGGGAATGGGCGGGAAAGGCTTTCGAAGGTTCTCGAGAGTGTTTGGAGATTGGATTTGGGGCCTGTTGGCGGTTTACGTCGAGTGGTATGTGTGTCGATATATTTACGGCAGTGGGTTGGAAAAGGATTGCGTTTATGAGCTTTATTACAAACAAACCGAACTGCGTGTTAATGTAAGCGATTCAAGTATTTTTTTTATTAAATAAAACGAATATGTTAGTACAAAAGATAATCAAGGAAAAAACTGTATTATTATTGGTTATATTGAAAATTAACCAAGAAATTAAGACACATTTTACCCGACTATGTAGCACACTACAACCCCGAATAATTAGCCTCACTCACCCACGAAAACAAAACGCTCCACACTCAAAACAAAACAAAAAAAAATCAATCGCCTCCTGGCAACATATACATTTCCAAACCTGTCAACGACCACTTCACTCGACTCCCTTTCACCCTTCCACGAAAATCAATCACACGGGGTAACCAGCGAAGGGGTTGCTCGTCTCGCTCAGCCCCGCGATATAATTCCAGCCAATCAGCGCCGAAAGGATTGACGCGCGAATGCCGCTGTTGTGACAGCGCGCGGCGCAAAGCATAGGGGCGGAGAGAAAGGGTGAAAAAGGGGTATAGCCGTTGTATATTATATATAGACGCGGTTGCGCAAGGGTTATGGTGCGGTGTGGATTACAAAATGGCGAGGTGGAATATTCCGGTGACGTGTGACTTGTTGACGGGGTTCGATTGTATTTTGTGTATGGCCGTGTAATGGGTTTGTTTTGAGAGTTTTAGGGGGGTGGAGGAGTATTATTATATTTGTATATACTCATGGCTAAAATGATTTAAAAAAAAAGAACAAAGAATATACTATTAATATAATGTAAAATTCTTTGTATATAAACAGCTGAGACAACTCTTCTCTAATAAAAATCTCATTTCACACACATTTCAACATTCTTCAATAAACTCTCTTATATACCTTCATTACTCAAACAATTAACAAACCCTCGCATCCTACAACATCTTATAATACATTACAAAAAAAATTGCTATTACACTTTCCCTCACCCACCCAAACACTGTAACCACCCCATTTCCATCCTCATAATATAATGAAACAAGACGCGCGCGCGCATCTCCCGACACGCGCCTCCGAAAAAATCATCGTCCCTCGGAAACCCGATCCTATAACATCTCCCAATCCACGCATACACGCACATCTATGCGTCATTCTTCTCCTTGTATACTACTCGAACAAGGCGGCCTCACGTATATACACTGAGACAATACCTTCTACTCTCTCTCGCTCCGTTTTGTTTCCTCTCCGCCTCGTGTGTTTTTACGGCCGCAGGCCGCCCCCGTGCGATAAGTTCGCGCTCTCTTATATATATACACACTTTTTTCGCACCGTGCGCGTCGATTAATGACGAGAGGGTGAGGGACTACTATCTGGGTGATGGAAGATTTCTCACTATACTATATAGGGAGGGAGGCTGAGTTGATGATGGGAGTCGTGTTATCGGCGAGCGGTCGAGTTGTATTATATGGACGCGGTTAAACTGTGTCGTATATATAGCTGCGTTGCGCGGTCAAGGGATGATTTTTTTTTTCATCTTGGAGGAATCGAGGGGACGCGCAGTGCATAGGACGCCACGATGGTGTCTTTTTTTTGGTGAAGCGTGAGATCGATTACGGTGGCGAGTGGACTATAGATTTACGAATATGTGTATTTTTTTGGGTTGTGTAAAAGTGGTTTATCCTTTACGTTAATACAGTAAAATTGGAGAATTTTTATTATACGAATTTCCTATATATAATTCTACTATATACCGCATCAACGCAGGCCAATCCCTAAATTCATGAAAAATACTATTAAACCTCCCGCGTTAATCGTGCCGTGTGTGTGTCTCTCCACCCCGCACGCGTGCGCACATATAACGCAATATAGCACCGAAATCCCTTTTTCTTCCTCTCGCTCCCTTTCTCTCGCAAACACACACACACTCCCACAACGCATCGCCGCCATTAATTGACACGTCGCTCTGTTTCTCTCTCCTGCACATAAATCAAGATTTCCTCTCCTGCTCTCTCGCTGCAATAAATGCGTAATCGCGAACGCGCAACCAACGCCAGTTGTGCATCGGCGCAAAAGGGGGACGACGAGTCGCGCGCAACTCGAGCTCCATGCGTATACTCCCCGAACAATATATTTGTGCGCGTGTGGAGATCGTGCGCGCCGCCCTTTCTCATTTTCGAAATTTCAGGGTACCCCACCCTTGTGTGCGTATACGCACATACATCCCTTTCGCTCTCTCTCTCTCTCTTTGTCTTTATTACGGGCGTTCGGGGGGTTTTTCTATCTCGCGTATATATAGAGAGGAGAAAGATGGGGTGGAGTGAAGGCTGCTGTCGTTGTCGCTGCTGCTGCTGCTGCGGCAACAGCGGCTTTTTATTGTCGGCGGGAATGGAGGCGAGTTTTTATTGCGAGCGAGCGTTTCCATTTTTGCGGTGACACGCGATTGGTCGTCCAATGGCTATAATATGAGCGTTGTGTGGATGCGGCAAGGTGTATATATAGCGCTGATGATTTATTATAGTTGTATTATATATAGTTTGTTGTATAGTTGTTGGAGTTGAATCTGAAAATAATGGAATGAATGAATTGCTGTATATTATAAGTTGCTTAAAATTAATGTTTTATTAAAAAATCTATAGCGAACTGCCAAGATTTTTCTTTATTCGACGAGATGCGAGACAAACAAAAAGCGCGTCATGCAAATCTGCAGGCGTCGAGTTAGTCGAGTCGCGCGATAGTTTATGATCTGTTCACGATAACATATATTAGGTTTATTTAATAAGATACCTTACTTTACGAGTCTATATAAAGATTAAAATAATATGTATGTACTTAGTAATCGAACAATAAATTCTGAACACAAGAACAACTATAAAACACAACTTTAATTATTCTTCTCCTATAAACGCAATCCAACAAACATATACGCAACTAATTTCCCTCCCTTTTTCAATCCCCTATCCACTCTTTTTTCCACTCTATCCTCCGATCTCCCGGATTAAATATTCACACACTAACTTATCCTCATAATATACGCACCGCGTCCGCACGTTAAAAATCCCAATAAAATCCATAACCCCTCGGCATTCATTCCGAGATCGGTCAGTCCCAGCCGCCGCTTCTCTCTCTATCCAAAGATTTTAATCTCTCGCGGCGCACGTTGAAAACCGCCTGCGCCCTTCGCGCGGCGACACTTTCGTTCCCGCTCTTGCGTCCACACATCAGCCCTCCTTTTTTCCGGAACACCTTTCGAGCGCGTATATATACGTACGTCCAGTGAAAGGTCAAGGGGTTGGCCAGCTGCCACGACCGGACGGTCGTTGTGCAATCCGCAGGGAGAGAGAGAGAGAGGAACAAAGGGGCGCAGCGAGTAGCATACACACACATACACGGATGGCCGAGCATACGCGCGTGTATATGTGGAGGGAATAAGGTATATAGGTAACGGAAGAGATGATGCGTTTTTGTGTGATGCGTTTGTTTGGAATACGGGAGGAGGAGATGGCTTTGGACGAGGAGAGCGAGGGAGAACGGGAGTGTTACGCGCGAGTTGGAAAGAAGGAAGGAAGGAAATGGTTAAAACTGTACTTTGTGCCTTGAGCTGTTGACCTTCGATGCTGTAATACTTATAGGTGGTGAATGGCGAATCGTCTGTGAAAAAGTAGCGAGGATCAAGTCGGTATATATATTGCTTGATTCGTAATGTCTTTGTTTAGCGAGCGTTGAGAAAGATGTGTGGTGAGGTATAGGATAGTGGTTGTACGGTTTAATTTTTATTTTTGATAGGTAACGATGATTTCTATATTTATTGCGATATTGTGTGCGACGAGTGTGTACGGAAAAGATATGGGTTTCGGTATGCCTTACTGCACATTGGTTATATATAACCAAAATTTAAAGATGTAGTCTTACCTACATAATAATATTGTATATTTACTTGAACTAAATGTTACAGGATAGAAAAATTTTGGTAATGGGAATCGCTTTCAATTTATAATTGTTAATATATGCATAAAAATTTTTATTTATTTATTTAGTAAATTCAACGGACTAAAACGACCCTTAATACAAAGAGTGTATAAAGTAAAAAATAAAGATAGCTTCGAGCGCAATATTAAAATAGCAGACGTGCGTACAATTACAATTAATGCCGCAGTGTAAATTGTAAAACAGTTTTTAAATTAAATTTTATATTAATCAGTTTCTTAGTAGCGGTTATTAGTAGTAAGAACATTATGAAACATTAAATATCTCCAGAAAAAAGAAAAAATCAAACTCGCGGGGAAAAATTGGACAGTAAAAATGTCTGTTTTCAATAATAATTGTGAGAAAGACTCACATTTTTAGGAAAATTACGAAAATTTATAATAAAAAATTTCTATTAATTTGTAATTATTTACAATATAAATGGCAATTTTTACTATATTAAGTGTAGTAATTTTCATAATAAAACGAGTCTCTCCCACGGTTACTACAGAGAATAGCAATTTTTTACTATACACAATTTCCTACTAATTTTCATCTTATTAATCCCCCCCCCCCCCCCACCCACCACATCCCATAACTAAAACACATGTCAAACTCCATCCAACCCATCCTCTCTCTAAAAAAAAAACACCTTCCTCGATCCCACAACCCGTGCACATATTACACACGTGCGTGTTATCGGCTCCGGATCTCCGCGTAGCCATCAAACCTTCTTCATTTTTTCTCCCCAAAAAAAAAGAAAGAAAAGAAAACGACGTCAACGCGGGTCGCGTAATTATATCATCGGACGTGCCGACGCGTCGAATGAAAATGTCACGCAGGTAGATATAGAGAGAAAGTAAAGGGGAGATACACGAAAGGAAGGTTAGATAGAATCGAAAGGATTACAGAGAGAATCAAGATGAAAGGTGAAGATAGGGCCCCGCCCGAGTAGGGTTTAGGTGTGAGCTGAAGGCTGCTTTACGATTTAATTCGATCAGGTGCGTATAGGGGCGTATAGGATGTCTTAATTTCGAGTTAACATTGAGAAAGTGTTATTGATTTTTATTATGGTACTTTAATATCGATAAAAAAAATACTAAAACTATACTCGGAATATTAATTAAAAGTACATCAATCAATTAACGATATATGTGTAACACGAAGTTCTCGGACCAAATGAAAACAAAAAATACCTGTAATAACAAAATACACGCAGTCCTCGAAAACTTCTTCATCAAACCACGATAATTACCCCACCGCATACTCCAATCCCAATCGATCACCCCGACCACCCCAAAAGAAACCGTATACACACACGCCTATATAGTCTCCTCTCCGTCATCGCAAACCCACTCGCGCGCAGGTATATAGTAGTACACCACGTACACACATCCCTCGCAATAACCGGGCGCCTGGCACGTGCGGGTTAAAATCCGAATTAATTCGTCGCCTATACGGCCCGTAAAAAAAAGGTCGAGAAGCCGTAGGACACGCGCGTATATAAAAAAGAGAGAGAGAACCGCGGCACGCGCGCAGGTAGTTGCGTACTTTCCCCGAAAGGGTATACATACACGTACGTAGGTACCTGCGCGTGGTACATAAAAAAAGGCCGATCGTAAAGGTATATATAGATACCCGCGAGGGACGGTAATGGAGGAGAAAGGGTTTGTTTGTTTGCCCGGCGCATTATAGGGGATTGCGCAAGTGGTTGCGGGGATTCGAAACTGTTCGTCGTTTTTTTTTTCCCTCGTATAAGCAGGTAGGTATATAGAGAGCGCGGTTTGAGGATTGGTGTGAAAAAGAGGAAAAAAAAATTGTTTGACATGTGGCGCCGGCGAATGGCCTTTAATGGGTTTCTAACGAGTCGGTTGTGCAATTTCGTCTGGTCGCGGGGTTATTAAAGGGTTGGTGTATAGTGTGCAGTGGGGAAAGCTCCCGATGTTGTCCGAGATTTATGGGCTTTGTAGATAGTCTAAACTAGAATCTTAAAATTTCGTAACCTTCGTAAATATACGTATTTATCTTGGGATATCGTGGATTTCCCGATTCTTGAGGGTTAATATATAACGCGTTACGTAATACACGTTGAAACATATATATAGAAACTGTTCAGACATGGTGAAAAACATCATGAGTTTGAAGTTCACATAATATTGCAATAATTACTGTAAACACGAACCCTGAATTCGCGATAAAATTAAAGCACCCTATATAATTAACAGTAATCAAAACTCTTCAAAACTTACAAAACTCAGCCGCACCGCCCCGTCTAAAAAGAAAACTTCCCACGCGATCGTATTATCAAAAAAAAAAACTTGTTCACCCCTTGCGTATATATACGCTAAATTTTTAATCGGCTTAAACAACGATCACCGCAGAAAAAGAGAGAGAGAGAGAGAACGCAGCGACCAAGCGCCTCTAAGTATACTGCACCCCCGCGCCCTATAGCGTAATGAACCCTTTTCGCCGTGCACTTAACCTTCGATCGCGATCGGGAAAAAGGGGAAGGAGGGAGAGAGCCAGTAGTCGATGCAATAATAAATGAGATAGTACGGCCGTGCCATTAAGTGGGCGGCAAATTATTATCCGCGGCGCATCCGACATTTGCTCGCGTCGCGGATCAATGCGTTCTCTCCTGTGGGTATATGTATATATCTATAAGTATATGCGAAGAGAGGGTTCGCGAGACCGACGCTTTTCCCGCGACTGGTTATTGAATATGTATATGTTCGAGCGATTGACGGTTTTTTTTTGGAAAATAGGCGTGAGTTGACGGTTTTTTTCGTTTTATTATGACGTGGGTATTGGATATGTAAATTACATTTTCTGAAAATGGTATATTTCGATTCTACATTTGGTAAATAATATTACTATCATGTTTTTACAATTTTTTTTTTTCATTATCACAAAGCTTTCTCTGTGCGGAAGCAACAAAAAATGTAAAATTAAGGCAAAAAAATTATACTATGATAATTTTAAATTTCAGAATCTAATTAGAGTCAAACCCAAAATCAAATGATTTTCTATAATACTCAGCCCGTGTAATCATCTCTTTTCATTCCAAATAAGCTCCTAAAAAACCCTTCCAAGACGAGAAAAAAAGGTCTCACCCGAAAGGAAGTCAATCAAAGCCCCATCTTCAAACTCGCTTACTCTCTCTCTCTCTCTTTCTCTCCAGCCGAAAGGGCTGTGCCGAAATCGAATTAGATATAGATAACGCCCATTGAGCCACATATACGCGCTCACATATAGGGGAAAAACTGAGCGTGTAAACAAACCCACATATATATACACGTCCCGACAGAAAGGGGGAAAAAGGGTTCCTCATTTGACGAGCCAGGTCAGAAATTCACCTGCGAAGGGTTCGGCTCTTAACCCTTCGGGCACCTGCCGCACATGGCATTGTCGGGGAAAAATCCCGGCAGGTAGGTAGGTAGGTAACCCTTTTCGGGTGACAGAGAGACTGAGGTGTAATGAAGGAATTCGGGGGCAAAAAAATTGGGGTAGAGAAAACAGGTTGAGGTCGGATTTTTTTTTCCTTCAATGTAAGATTGGGACCTGCCAGGGTAACCCTTCTCGGGAGTTGACATAGTTTCTCCGCTTCCCACAGGGTGAAATATTGGGCTTTAAACGGGCTTTTAAGTGAGAGAAATCTGGAGTGATGTGTTGTATGAGATAAGGTGAGAGTGGATTTTTTTATGCGCTAACACGAATGGTTCGTGGAATGTGGTTTCGTTTCTTTTTTTTTCGTCTTTCGGTATTTCAGTATTATCAAAAAAATACCGTAGACCTACAATTTAAAATATATAGTTAACCATAATTTGACTTTAGTAGCAAGACAAAAATGCTCCTGTCAGTATATTAATCAAACACTATTTTTCACTTACTTACGCTAATAAAAATCACCAATTCAATCTCATTATTAATCCAAGAAAATGGTAACGATCCATTAACTATTCACGGCACAACAAACCCTCCCGCAATATTTCATACCTCTTAGATTAATCCCTTCCCATTCAATTCCCTTCTCCTCGTCCTCACGAAACTACGCGTTATTAAATAAACAATCCCGAAATAGCCTCTGGCTCCCCAAAAATCCGATAAATAATGCAAACAAACGACCGCGCACTTAGCGCGTGCGTGCACCGCTGCCGAAGCGCATTTGTTTGCATCCATCTCCGTTTGAAGGGGTTGGGCTCTCGCCCGGTAAGAGGCCTAATTTTTTTTCCGCCCTAACGTGTATGTATATAGGAGGGGGCTAGTCTCGCAAATTAGGCTGAGTTATGTGTAGCGAAGAGAAAGAGAGAGAGCGAGAGAGGGAAAAACGGTTTCCCGGGAAATGCGCACGAGGGGGGAGGAGGAGGCGAGGGTTGGAAAAGGATTTTTTGGGGGACGATGCGTGCGTGTGTGGTATTGTGGATATATGCGGAAACCGGCGGGCTATTAATTTTGCGTTTTGCATTGTGCCCGGAGGCACTCGAGTGTGGAATGAGATGCGCGCGCCGGCTTTGAACGGGTGAGAGAGGATTGAAAGGGTGGAGTGTAGGATACAGTGTGCAGGTAGTTTTGGAGGTGAGTATATTGTGCGGGAGAGATATATTTAAAGGAGAATTACTGATGTGAATGTTATTGTAACGGTATTTTATGAGAGAAAGAGAGAGCGAGAGAGAGAGAAGTATTATATAGTACTCTATAGTTTGTGGGATATTATTAAAATAACAAATCGGTTTACCACCATCAATTTTTATTAATTGAACTAATCACAATGATTTCGAACTCTATAAATAAATGTATCACAATATTATATCCTTATCTAGAACAAAAAGTTTATATAATAGTTCTCTCCGCCAATAAAGGGTTAGCCATCTTACAAATGTCGTTCAATATCGGTACTCTGAAAGAAATCTCGATGACAAAAATTTTAACGTTTTAAAAATTTTATCCATCTTGAAATATCGTATAGAATAATAAACTATTCCAGATCTATATCAGAATGACAAAGGTTCAATTGAATCCGAATAAAAATCTATACCCAACCGACGCTGCTCTTTATTCAATACTCGCAAACGGCCGCGATCCACGCCAATTACCTAATTGACGGATTTCCCAAAAACCATCCATATTCCATAACCCCCGGCCGCTACCTAAAAATGTTTGATCTTTCCATTTAAATTACACCGAGCGCGCGCGCGGCCGCGGGGAACAAAAGCGACGCAGTACTATATAGCCCGACGGTAGTGGTGGCGGCGGCAGGAGGAAAAATCTCAGGACTTTGAAGTTAGCGCGCTTCTCTCGGCAACGAGATTAAGCCTGGAAGGGCGCCGCGAAGAAAGAAAAAAAAGGAGAAAGAACTGTAGGAAGAACTTTTCGTCACTTCCAAGGCTTCCACGCGCGCGCGCTCCAACGCTGCGGCAGAGCTTCCAAGAGCTTACGCACTTTTTTTTATTGTTTTTTTTTTTACTTTACTTTTGCCCGTCGTGAAGTATGCTGAATACTTTGCTCTTAAAATTATGTCTAGGAGAGAAAAAAAACTTTTTTTTAGTCTATTTTGGGATGTGCTTTCGCGAGAGGGATTAGCGCCGGAGTGACGTAATGCTTTGTTTATGCAAATATGTAAAGTGCGGTGCTGTTTTGTAGGTTTTATTGGTACAAGAAATATTTAAAGAAAATGTAGGTGTGAAGATGAGTTGGAAGTGCGAATTTGATTGTCGTTTATGACAAAAACTAGTGAAATAAATAAGCATTTGAATGATAAGTATAATACGTAGTAATATAAAGCATTAGAATACTTCGTCGGCCTGGTGGAAAAAGCCGACACGTCGATTTTCCGTTGGAGAAGCCGACACGTCGATTTTTCGCTGGAAAAGCCGACACGTCGATTTTCAGTTGGAAAAGTCGACACGTCGATTTTTGGTTGAATCGACTCGCTTTTTGTCGCACGTCTGCGTAACTCCAATATGATCAGGAATTTCAAGACAAGACAATAATACTTTTCATATTGACTAAAAAGATCAAGAGAAGAAAGAAATTTTCAAGAATTTGCAAGAGCGAGACAATAATTACAGAAATATTGTATTGTCTCGCTCTCGCGAAGCCCTATGCTAAACGATCTCTATACTTTTACCACAGCCGCGTACACTCACTCACACACTTTCCTCTCCGTAAAGAAACTACAATTTCACCATTAAATACCACCGTACAATAAAAATAAACACTCCACCTTCCAAACACAAAATTTACCGGACCATCCCAACTGTCACCTCACACACACACATACGTTCGTTCCGGAAAAACCCCTACACGATAAAACCGCTCACCTCGCGTAAGCGGATCAGTGTCACCCACTCGTCACGCTAGATTATACGACAAATACCCTTACCCAGTAATGACGGTAATTTTCCACTCGCCTCTTCTCTCTTCTCTCTCTCTTACTCTAAGCGAAACCGCGACTATGCGCTAATTGCACTCGCGCACGGGGAAAAATAATAAGCCGGATAGAGAGGGGAAATTAAGCTCGAGTATATGGTCGTTCCGAAATTACTGGGACCGTGACGGAAAATCGTCCGGCTGGTGTCGGGAGCAGAGAGCAGAGAGAGAGGAAGTGGCTACTTTGGGTAGTGTAATTATCGCGAAAATGGCTTTTCGGGGCGCGGCGCGGCTGTGTCTTATTGTGTGACAAAATGGGCGGTGAGTGTGTATGTGTGTGTTTTATCGCGCGTTGATGGGGTGGAGGATTTGAGTGGTTATGGGTGTACGGTATAGCGGAAAGGCTGTTGACGTTTTATTAATTTTTTTTTGTTTCGGGTCTGATATAAGGATAAGATTGTATAATACATGGTTTTTAAAAAAATATTGTACGATGGACATGGTAGTTTTGGAAAATGTTAATCATCGTCAAAATAAGTACTATAATTAGTTATAAATCAAACGCATTTGTATAGTTTATTTGGAAGGTACGTTCGTTCTACTACTATTCCCATTTTCGTGAAGTTTCTCGTATATACATTTACAATGATATTTTACTTTGATTAAAACTACCTAAGTTAGGACTTCACATTACACGTGAAGTGCGTAATGTACACTAATTCAACTTTAGAGAGTACAATAGTTAAACGTATATTATAATCTTTTTACACTAGAAGTCTATAAAGATCTATACACAGCTTCTTTAAAACAGAGAACCCTAGCACCTTCACAAAAACCAACCACACTTTACCAACCAAACCCTGCCTCTTCATCCTACAGTATTCATTACACCACCTCGCCAGCCCAACCGAACTAATGGAACCTCTCCAACAATACGCATCTCCTCCCACACAATACCCCATGAAATCGTACAACACTGCGCGCGCAAATTGCGAAAACCTCCCGCACAAAAGCCTCGCATTATACATACCCTCGCACACGCACACACATCGATCAATAAACATTCAAAAATCCCTTCACGCATACACACTCCTCCGAAAAACACCTCCTCGAAAAACCGCAGGCTCATCCCCCCCTTCACCTTCTGGTGTTGCAGCCACCCCGCTGGGCGCGCGAGGTATATCATCGCAGGAGCGAGAAGCATTTTTTCGGCGCGTGTTGGCCAATTTCACGCCGGCGTCAGCGAGCTGCTGCTGCTGCATAGTCGTTCCTGGAATCCTCATGATTAATCGTCGGTAAGAGAGAGAGTTGGAAATTAGCTGGTGCGCGGCGGCGAGTTCAGAGGTGCGTATAGCGGCGAGTGTGCGAGAGGCGTAATGCGTTTTTTTTTCTTCTTCGGGGGTGGAGAGAGAAAAGGGTGTTTTCAAGGAGGTGCGAGTGAGCTGGTCAGAGTGAGTCTTCGGAAACGTCTATTTTCACGTGGTGCGTTATATAACGTATATATTTTAAACGGCCGTTATAGAATGTATATAGGCGATGGGGATGGGAGTAGAGATATGGTGTTGTTAACGATTTTTATAATAAATTTATAAATTCTGCGTCTTTTAATTATCGTTATCCTACTGCAAAAGCTCACGGTTCAACTCACACCCCCAGCCCCTCGTGCAAGCAAACCTATGAAGCGCGCAATCCCACCTCGCACATATGCGCGCAATCAGCTCGCAAACCCAATCGGCATCGCACCCACTCCCCAATACCAGAACGCATATATATCCGATCCATCACGAAACCTCTCCGTCTTGCAACCTTACACACACTCTCTGTCCACGACAAACAAAGCCATCGCCACGATATATATAACAGAGGAGAGAGAGAGAGAAAAAAGAATCACACGCGCAGGCGCATATATAATATATACACAGAGACTGCACGCAACGGCAGCGATGGCGTCGTCGCGTGGAAAAAAGCGCGCATATATCGATCTCTCTTTCTATACGCGCGTGTAGGTACGAGGGAGCGAAGGGTGGCGGCGCGCGGTATATAGCCCATTGGTCAGTTGCAGCAGCAGCATGCGTCCTCTCACCCCCTTATACGTATATACACACACGTAGGGGGAGAAAAGCCGAAAGGGGAGAGAATATAGTATAGAGGGAAAGAGCAAAAGTGCGAGCACCATGTTGGGAAAATATATAACCGAGCGTCGGGAAATTTTCGGAAGTGGTTGCGTGTGCGTGTGTGATATTGGTTTTATTTTAAGGAGGAGGAGGAGGAGGGTTGATTGGTAGAAGGGGTGAGAGGTGTCTGTGTTTCGTTAAGGTCGTGCGAGAATGTATAGCAAGTATGGCGGAGAATATTAACGTTTCTAGTTGGACACGTGTGTAGGTACGGTAATACTGTAATAGTTTCGCCGCAGGCATATATAAATATAAAAGCACGTATATAATTTAATTACGCATTATAACCTTCGTGAATATACATATAATCCAGCACAATCCCAAAATCCACTTGCATAATTAACGCGCAGCTCTTCCTTCGTGGTGTATATTCAATCAATGGCAGTCGCTGCAGCACCTCGTCCTCTCATCAAACTTTAACCGCCGAAACCAGCGCGTAGGTACCTACTTATAAACAATTTATTTCCACCTCGCTTCTCATCTCCTCTCCGCAATCTCTCGTATACTTCATTTTTAACGGCATCGTATACGCGCACTATCTAACATATACCTATAACCAATTCAGAAGGGAAGAAAAATCAAATACTATATAGGACTTTACCTCGTTCTCGAAAATTATGGCACAGAGAGAGAGAACGTGTATAAGGGTGTATCGCGTTGCGCGATCTTTGTTTCCCTTTGTCTCTTTCTCTCTTGTCCCGTCGATTGACAAGATGGCACGTAGTGCTATGCGCGCGTGAAAATGGTGCGGGGGAAACCCGACGCCGATGAGCCTAATTTTTGTGCGGTGGGAGAGGAGAGGTTGGGTTTCGGGATGGTTATTGTATATTGCGAGTGGGCCGCGCGGGATTTGATGGAATGTGTGTTCTGATGTTGATAATAATTATATACGGGACAGGAAATTTTGCGACGATCTTTATAAGGAAACTTGAGTTGGAGTATATAATGAAGAATGGAAGCAAAAAAAGATATATATACAAAAATAATACACAAACGTAACTTTTGATATACAACTCGAATTCATATATAATATACATAATAAATACACCGACGAGCCAGCACATCGCGCGGAAATTCATCATCCACTTCATAAAGACACCGAACTTTGTCCACCTTACCGACTGCTTTACTATACGGCAAGAAAAAAAAATAAACCTGCGTTTGCTTGAGCGACGAAAGTTTATTCAATAGGTACGAGCGACGATCGCTAAATTTTCCCCCGAAAGAAAGAGAATCAAACTTTCCGAAGGAGGGGGGCAGGCAACGATTCTTTCCGCTCTCTTAATACTTTGCCGCATTTTCTTCCCCGCGCGTGCCAAAGTCGCGGGAGACGAAGAAGAAGTGTAGCAGCATAGTAGAGAAGAAGAAGAAGAAGAAGAAGATAAGGGTCTTCCGAATTCATAGAATATTTGATATTATACTTATATTCCGCACTGAAAATCTCGCATGTGGCTTTTTGTTTGGGTGCCCGTAATGGTGGGAGACGCGTGCACGCGCATATGCGTAGATATATATATGGGAGAGAGCGAAAGTCGGTAATATTTGTCGGTTCGCGTATAAGAAAAAATGCATGTATTTGTATACCGTGCTACTAAAACTGCGAATTCGAGAATTTATCCAACCCACTTAAATCAATGAAAACAACAGCAATACCCTCACTTTTTGTCGAGCGTAAACCTTGACTCACTGTTACTACAACTGTATATAGCCTGAGGACGTTCCTGTCCCCCGCATATATATAACCCACACGCACCGATCGGCCACGGCGCGGCTTCTCTCACTTCTCTCCCTACACGAGAATCCCCCTTTTTTCCGGAAAAACTTCAAAGGAGGTCGCTCCTGCGGAAAGTTCGCCCGATAAAACTTGCCTCTCTCTCTTTTCGTAAGACTCTCCGCGCGCGACGGAGATGGATTTCGTGTGGGATCAGGCGGAGGGTCGCCTAAATACTCCGATATAAAAACAAGAGAGACAGAGAGGGAGATAAGGGAGAGAGTGCATTATTCCTTGGACTTTCGGTCGCTGCTGTGGAAAGACGGATGGCGATTCTTTTTTGTCTCGTATATGGTACAGTGACACACACACATACACATACACACACACACACACAGGAGAAGTGAAGACGCTTCCGGGGGGCTTTATATGCTGCGACGTATTTTTTTGGTTGAGGGAGGGGGGGGGCTGTTTTTGCAGCAAGGTTGGCAAGTGTCGTCGCCGTGTTTTTGAAGGAGGAGGAGGGGTTGTTTAATTGCGGCTCTTTTGTCTTTGTAATTATGAGATGGTTGGATGGCAGCTAGATTAATTCCGTTGGAACAATTAGCTGTTAGGGGTTTTTCTTTTTTTTTGTGCAGTTTTAGAGGGTAGGGTGTAATGAGATTGGAATAGCTATTGAAATTAATATTTCAAGATTGGTCAGTTTCTGAAAAACCTTTTTTTTCGCGGTTGTAAGTCGATTTTTTCTAGGTTCATTCACAGTAGTTATTTCTAAGCCATTTTGTGACAAGAGTACTAACTAAAGAGAAAGAGAAATTTTTGTATTATACTTATAATGCATTATAAAATATAAATAATGGTGGTAGAAAGTATGAAACTTCTTTTTTTTCACTTTAAAATAATTTTATGCATTCTAAATTTAATCACCAATCAAAAGATATTCCTGTACAACATACATAAATGATCTTATAAAATCCTCTTACAGATCGTGTATACACAGTGAGACAACAAATTTCAAAGAGAATTCTCGTACACAATTAACACTTCTAAAAGTGTATACCTTTCACTCATATTCAACAAACTAGTTCACGCCTCACCCCATTCACATCCTAAAAACACCGTCGCTATACCCTTATACCTTTAATCAATTACAATATTAAATTCAGCGCGGCAAGGCGTATCAATTCCTCACCCCCCGAAACCCTTGCCCCGGCGCAAAAACGAATAACGAACCTCAGCGGCTCATCGCGCGGAAGATATTAAACCTCACCATCAGAGCGCGCAAAAATATCCGAAACCCCAAGCGCCGCCTCTCCTGATAAACGAGCATCGCTGCGCTGTGTTTTCTCCTCCTTCCCCCCGTACCACACCTCTACCCTCGCGAAATTAAAAAAGATAATTGGCAATAATTCCTCGTGGAAAGTCGTCGTCGTCGTCGCACAAAAGCCGCCGACGCCGCGCCCTTATCTCGCCAAAGAGAGAGAGAGAGAGCGAGGAATCGTTAATCAGCCCTCGCGCGCGCGCGTACAACGGGAGTCGGGAATTTCAAATGGCCCGAGAGAGAGAGAGAAAGCGCGCGGGCTTTGTACTCTTTCTCCGCGGGCGCCGATTAATTTGCGAGCGCGCTTTTTCAAAGGAATAAAGGAGTTGGGGCGGGTGGAAATTTTTGCAGAGGATGGGGTACGGAGGCCAAGGAGATCAGGAGAGAAGGAAAAAGTCTTTTCTTTCGGAGAGAAGTGACTTCGGAGAGTCGTTAGGGAGATTCCAGAAGAAGGTGGGGGAGAGTAAGTACGGGGAGAGTGGCGAGTCTGGGTTTTGCTTTCGAAGATTTTGAATTGGCGGAGGTAGTAGTTATTTCTTCTAATTAAATTGTTTGTGAATAAAAATGTATGAATAGTTGAGAATTTATTTTATTTATTATTAAAATAAGCAGAAACAATATATTTTTTTGGTTTATTTTATTTTTAAGGAACGTAGATAGAATTCATTATAAAAAAAGAGGTATATAGT
>UXGD01003351.1:0-20836 GCA_900474315.1 Torymus auratus | reverse complement strand
TGTTTTTTTATGATTTTTTTTATTCAGAAATAAATTCAGTATACTATTTTTATTAGAAAATGAACATCTTCACATTCATATAAATTTGTAGCGGATTTTTGATTATTTTTACCAAGTTTTTTTTATTTATTATTACTTCAAGTATTTCGTTGGTGTATAAATAAAAAATCTATATAGTCTTGATTTTTAGGCACAAAAACGCCGAGAATCAATACATGAATCACAAAAAATATGGTGTGCACTAGGGCTTAATGGGCCTTTTGACTTCGTATGGTTGCAGTACTCGTCTTCGGCTCGCAAAACGCACTCTCATTCGGCTCGTGCTTGCTTGCCTTCGACTCGTACTGCAACCTCCACACTCGGTCTAAAAAGGATCACGTTACGCCCTAGGTTCACAATATACTATTTAGAAGATCCATTTGCGCCCGCCGGGCAAACAAGTATTTTTTATTTCGTCGGTAAAAAAAGTCACTTCAAGGCATCTTTTTAGACCGAAAACGGCGAAAGTCGTGCATGTGTTACAAAAAGAAATGAATGTATCAGAGTTACTAAATATCAGTTTCTTTTTTTATTTCTTTTTATTTTAATATTAAACGGGCTATAAAAGCCCTTGATGCAGTAATTAGAAGATTTTTACAGGTTGCTAAATAGTTTAGAACAATTTTACTCTTAATTACAAGATACGTCTCATACGCTCGCACGCAAAAATATTAAAACTATAGAATCTGGCAACAAATGAGTGCACTGACGATTAAAAAAGATTCAAAGTTTGTATATTAGTTAATCTGTCGACGTAAAAGATTACATGACCTTTTTAAGCGGTTAATTAATTAGAACTTTGGTAAACGGAGATCATATCTGTGAACAGTAACTAAAGCTTTGTTTGCCTCTGCGATGGTATATTCACCATTGGAAAAGTGCTGACCCGCTCGTAATTTCTCGGAGTCGTCTGTCGACCGTAAAAATATTATACAAAAATTATCCAGTTCTTAGCAAGAAATTAGGTTATTTTTATTGCCACAAGTAGCCTCATCACAACTATTTGAAAATAAAATTTACGAACCCGGGCTTATAAGTCAGGGCCGACAATTCAAGTGTCGGATACTTTACCTCCATCCCTAGCCGCCATCTTTCGGCTCTCTTCTAATCGTCCGTCATATTATAAGTGTACTCCTTGACTCATTTTATTCTCCATATTTTTTGAGATATCCGAACATAATGTTATAGAAAGGATAATTTTTACATAAAATTTCTGCTGGGATACAGATACGATATAAAAACCATTGTAATATCGAAATAGGGTTGACGTACCAGTTCTGGCCACTATTGGATTTTCATGACATTAGATACAAAAATTGTTCTTTAGGCATTGTAAAATCACTGTTTGATTTTTTTAGATCTAATAACAATTAAACTTTATAAATTACACGTTTTAGAAAGATAAGAAGATCAATAAAAATTTAAAATTATAAATATATCATAAATACATGTTTTTCACCAGTTCTGGACACTTAAACACCAGCTATGACTATGGCCATAACTAGCCATAGCCTCTTTTCTCTGAATGAAAATTACGGAGTCTATGGCGCTAAGAGCTTAGCCGTAAACTAATTAAATTATAAATAATGTACGCGTGGCCTAAAACGAAACAGTGGCCAGCACTAGTACGTCTACCCTACTCTATTATATTTAGAAAATTACAATTATGTCATTTACAAAATTTAACTCGAAGTAATGTTATCTGAAATACGATTTTAAAAACAGTACTTAATAAGAAACGTTTTTTCTCCAAACCTAAGAATACAATTTCAGCATTGGAAAAATTATTATATCGCTGGGAAATTAGGTATGGAATCCAGACACTCATATAATACACGCGCTGCGGCGATTTTAAACATCTGCCTCCCCCCTCTCCCTCTCTCTCTCTTTTCTCTCTCTTTCTCTCTCTGTTCATCACGAACGCAGGGGCTAGTCGCACGCACTTTAGATAACGAGCGGCGCGCCGCTCTGTATCTCCTTAACGACTTATGGGACTATCAGCGCAGAATATTTATGCCGGCATTATACGCGCGCTGCTGCCTAAATATCGGGGCTTCTGATAATTTCGAGTATCACCACCAGTGCTGTTTCGTTACTTGGCTCAGACACTGAGGCATCTCTAATTATTCACAGAAAATGGCAAGCTGCCACCAAGCTAAAGTCTTATTTATTCTTGAAAAAACGGTTATTCGGTAAATTTTTTTAATTAAAAAGATAAATCTTACATAATTTTAAATCTTTCTATCTCACCTTATACATTATCCCAATGTATTATAATTAAAATGATATTATTTAATAACTTTATATTGGTGCTATTACTAGAACTTATCAAATTGTAAGCCTATCATTTAGTATTATGTGTATAAAAGTATTAATATATAAATGAATTTTCAACTGTACGAGAAGCTGATCTTATTCAGAAGATGCTACCTTTCTAATACAAAAAATAAATATTCAACTTTAATAGGATAAAAAGTTACTCCTAACCATATTATTTATCTTTCGAGGACAATTCAAAGTTATTTTGATCTGTATCCGTCGCATATTGAATGCAAGCATAAGAATTAAAAACATAAATATTGTGCAAGTCAGATCTCAATTTCTTTTTCAAAATACCGACTTCCACAACGATAGGGAGTGTTATCTTCATGAGAATATTTATGCGTTTATCTTCTCGATGTCGATATAAATATTTATCATTCCGAAAACGATTAAAAGTGGAGAATTAAATTAATGACTATAATATAACATAAAAATAGAAGTTTCGATACAGTTTACGTTAAATGCGAATTTAACACATTCTACAAATTTTTAAAATCGCTTTTACGCCCCTGTATTGAAATATACTATTTACTGTCAAATGATGTTTAAAGTATTATTATTTATGTTCCATCTGAAAAAAACATTTATTAGTGTATGTACATCTTATTTTTTGAGGATAAAATGCACAAAGAATAGTATATTACACACCTAGGAACTAAATTTGGTCCTATGGTACGTATACGATTTTTTTGTGCTTAGCGAGGTCGAAAATACAAATATTCGCGATCGGGCGCCGGGAGCGAAAGTGGTACTTTCGGCCCACTAGGCAAAAAAATCAATCTTTAGAATAAAATTTTCATATTCAATACATTTTAAGTGAGATAGATCAATAAATACACATTTCCTGCTGGTAATTATCCATTTTTCTCCAATTTTTCTCCCAATTAAATCGCCAAAAAAATGGCCAAAAAGGTTCGAGAAATGGACAATTCCAGCAGGGTTATGTTTATTCGCTTTAGACGAAAAATTACAAGACATCGACATGTGTCGACATAACGTTTCCTCTTTTTTCAATTGAAAATGCGTTTTTTAGCATTGCGCCAAGAGTGAAGTTGGGCTTGCTCCATCGGTTATTTGCTTGGCGCAAAGATTAGAAGCGCGCAGGTTTTTCAAGAGGGTGCGACGCTGCTGGCACTGTTGCAGTGACTAAGAAGAAGAAGAGGAGAAAGGAAGGCGGAAGCCGAGGTTTATGAAAAATTGATCGGGTGCGATATTTTACGTTTAAGTCTTGGGAGGGTGAAAGAGAGGCAGGGCACGCGTCGGCCGTACATCAAATAACGCGGACACGCAAGCGAGCACAGGGCTTTAATGGCTTCGCGACTTAAATAACGATACATGAAGAGGGCGCAGTAGAGCGGAATAGCAAATAAACTTTCCAAGAGAATAACGCCGGGGCTTTTCCTTTTGCCTTACTATTCCGGCTTTAGGAATAAAGGAAAGGAGACATTTCAGTTTTCATATTCTCCAGACGTTTATTCATATGCGATATCAGCAATCATATCTGTAGACACTTACCTCACTGTACATATGATCGTAGGCAAATAATAGTATGAGCGCGTGTTTACGCGTATGTACTATTATCTATATTATATCATATCTCAGAATTTACTATATCTCAAGAAACACCGGCTCGGGTCCATGTTTTTTTAGTTTCTTATTCTTTTCTTATTGTTGGTTTCAAGGTTCATTCCCGCCGCGTATGAATATCTGATGATAAGACTTGCCGCAACGCAGTTGAGCTGCTATAATTATAGATTTCGAATATTGAAACTGTTTCAATTCATAGATATAGTAATGTCAAAATATTAAACTTGGTACGTATAAAATTATTATAATACTTCAATAAAGTGAAATTTAAGAGTCATGCCAAGTCTACGATATAAAGATGGTATGACTTTTTGCTGTAGTTTCTCTCATCGCCTTTCTCAATGCAGTATGAACCAAATGCGCCAAAAAATACAAGTTAATTAGAGTAAAATCTCTCTCTCTCTCTTTCTATCTCTCTCTCTCTCTCTCTCTCTCTCTCTCTCTCTCTCTCTCTCTCTCTCTCTTTCTCTTTCTTCTCCTATACTTCTTTTGAACTTTTGCAGATCTCATAACAAATTTTTGCTCGGTCAATTTGCTATAGCGACCGAAATGACTTGGCTAACAAGGTCTCGCCCTGTATGCGTCTGAAAGCAAACAGAAGACAGTTACAGTCTACTAAGAAAAGAGAAAAAAGTCGAAAAAGTAGAAAAGAAGCCAGTTTCAGCTGGCTGCTCGCTTTTGACAGAGCGGCAGGTATAATGGCAAGAGGGTGAATAGGAAATTTCGGTAGAAGTGTGATATATATATATAGATGTCCCTATTCTCATATCGACTATCTAATTGTATAGCAATATAGTTGCAAATATTCTTATATAGATTATAATAGTATAGGTAATATAGTAAGACAAATAAAATTGCTAAAATTAATTTAACATGTTTTTTTATCACAAGATCTATTTAATCGAATCCTATGCTGCATATAATGTAATTGATCGATTTCATCGGATTGATCCATAATTTAAAGAACTTGACCGAGCACGTTTTTTCAGAAGAAAATAAAAGACACTCGATGGAGATGAAGAAGAGGGTCGCAGAAACCGACTAGTCGTAAAAGCCGCCTTCCCGCTACTGCGCTTGTCCAGACGAATGCGGTGGGGGACTCATTTTAATTTACTAATTTTTCCTTTCTCGCCTCGGATTCTCTTCCTCCCTATATGTCCCGAGAGTAAGCTCGCGCGCTCGGCTAATTTCCTCAGAGGAAGAGAATAGACGTATAATTACTTAACGCCTCTGCAAGACCCTTGGCCCTTCTATATCTCTGCTTTTCTCTTTGGGCATTTTATTAAAACCACAAGTGAGGGAGGAGCTACACAAAAAGATCCGCCGGCCTGATACATAAGAATCATTACGGAAATTGCTCTATTCGCGAGTGGGTGCTGTTTGAACCTTGTTTAATGAATGAAACTTTAATTAATTTCACAGGGCGAGCTTCACCGTGGGAGCATTAAAAATTTTGCGTTGCTATTTTCTATAGCAATGGTTTAACTTAGGGCATTCGCGCTCTACTGAGGTACATGAAATGTTAGATAATTAATGGCTTGTGCGTTAAAATTACTTATCTTAATGAGCTTGTACTTGGAAGAAGAGATGTTTCTCTAATGAGGAATAATTTCTCTTACGATGAAGTATGATTGTTTTTAATCAGTTGATACATAATAGAAAGTTTTCCAGTGCCGGCCAGCACACGATAACGGCCATTGAGTGTTTCTCGTTTCTAGTCTATATGGTGTCGGAATTCGACATACCCTGTTATCAAATGCAGAATACTATATTTTATCGAATATTATAATCCATGGATTGACAGATATATACGTAAAAAATAAAATTGGAACAACAGTTTTTTCAAGATACTTTTTAAATAATTGTAGCATACAAGAACAAATCTACGCATTGCAAAACTCATAAAATTTTTCGGCTATTTAGTATGATCCAAAACAAAAGTAATGTTATTTTGCTTAGTATTGGTCACGGGACCAGCGTTCAGTACCGGCCCTCTGTTGCATCGAGGGTGTATGTTATGTGTTAACAACAACTAAAATAAATATATTACTTATTTCTAATTAATCTTAAGGTAAACTAATATTTTACTATAATTACTATGTATATCAAGTGGTATAACAAGAAAATCATTATTCTTATATGAATACTAAGAAATGTTGTAACAATTAATTTAAAAGTTGTAGCATATGTTTAGAAGATATTGACGAAACAGAAAATTCTAAAGAAGATCAGGGTGGTCAGTACTGAGCTACACTTTTGATGGCTAAAAGTTAATTAAACATATTTTGTTTCTTTACAGAGAGCCCGCCAAGGATCATTCTTTTTTTGGACATAATATTTCAACCGTAGGATCAAAAGTTATAAGTAAAATGGCTGTGAGTGCCGGCACTGTACAACTCCATGTAGTGGTGTACCGCTGTACTGGTGTACTGTCGTATTTCCAAAAAAAATCCTGCCAGCCGATAAACATCTTTGAAGAATCAATTTTCAAAAATTTCCCATCAGCAAATACTGCATTTTTCTTTTTCCCCTTTCTCGTCCTGGAGCAAAGTCACCTCTCTTAGCAGACTATTTTTAGTATATTGAATTTTCTCGCTCTGGTACGGGCAAGGCGAGCAGGGGCCAGCCTTATCAGCGCCAATAAAGTCCACTTGACCTGGAAGTCCGCCAGCTTGCTCCTTCTCATCCGCGCCTCCCTCATCCCCTCCGCACGAACACACCACTATAATGATATATACTAGAACTCGTGGAAGAAAAAAATGAGCCTCCGAAAAACTCAGAGAGAGAGAGAGAGAGAGAGAGAGAGAGAGAGATAGAGGGGGGAGGGTCATACTCAGCTAAAACGATTAATAGGATTATAAATTGATCACTTTTTGCCCCTTTTGAAAATCTGGCAGCCGAAGGGAGATACTCGTCCCACCTGCCCCCTTATTCGCGCGCGCGCAGCTATACACGCATACACCTACACACGCGTGTAATCGTTAGCAAGGGAGGAGCCATCTTGTGGCGGTGGCCAATTGATTCGTCCCCACCTCTATGCAGCCCGCTGCCCGACGCGCGATTCAATTCCACCGGCGGGCGGGCGGCGGAAAAAAGAAGCTCAGAGAAACGGGGGAGGGGGGCGTGGCCGCGGCGACGATTGGCCGGCGCGCCGGCCCCGGAAGCCGTCCAATGGCGCTGCAAGCGCGCGACGGAGACGGAGAGAGGCGGGCCGCGCGCCCGAGAGAGACGGGCAGAGGGGGCGCGAGACGCGGCACGGGCCTGGCGAGTCGCTTCGAGCAGATAGTGCAGTGCCGTTGCCCCGTGCCCTCGTGTGCCGCTGCTGCTGTGACGCCGCTCGTCCGCCGGTCCGTGCATCCTCGCAGCGCGCGCGCGCGCGCGCGCGTGATCAGGGCCTACGTCGCCACCCGGCACAGCTGATTCTGCGGAACTAGTGCAGCGTCCGCCGACGGCTTCTGTGATCATGTTCTCGAGTGTGTCCGCCTGTTGACTGGGGTTGCCGCCGGACAAGTGCTCCACGGAAAGTGCCGAGGCGCCGCGCGATGATGGAGCAGAGGTGACGATCGCCGGTACTACTGACTGGGAAACGCGCCATGGGAGAGGGCCAGGGGCCCAGTGCATAGGGCGAGCGAGACCGACTCCGCTGGCCGACGAACAGAGGGACCTTAGTTTCAAAGTGCTCCGGGAAGAAAAATGTCCAGCCGCGATAGGACACTGAACGTACGCGCATCGCAAGTGAGATGGTGAAGAGCTCGCGGTAGGTGTGCCGATGCAGGGAGGATCGGAGCGGAGACCCTAACGTCTCCGCGGCCTTGACGTGCAGCAGAGCCTCCGCGGTCCCCTCGCGAGCGCCCCCGGCGTCGGCGTAGCCATCCCCGGGGGGGCGCGACGGCGGGGCGCGCGCGCGCCAGCGACGCTGCGAAGCTGATACCGAACATGGTGCTTGAGCCGGGGGGCGGCCTCTCCTTCCCGCCGCCTCCCGGTGGCGCGGGTGCCGCGCCCGGCGCCGTGGGCTCGCAGAGCTCGACGGCCGTCGGCAGCGCGTCCGCCGCCGCGGCCGCCGCGGCCAGCTCGCTCCTCGGCCCGACGCGGCTCTTCCAGCGGGCGACTCCCGTCTTCCCGTTCCACTTGCCCGGCTGGCACAGCCCGATGCTGGGTCAGGTGCAGCAACAGGCCATGCAGCAGGCCCAGCATGCGCAAGTGGCGGCCGCCGCGGTGAGGTTCTTGAGCCACCACCCGCACCACGCGCACCCGGCGCTGGGCAGCCACCCGCTGGTGCCGGGGATTGGGCCGCACCACCCGGCGGCCCATCACCTCCACCACGCTGCAGACCACAACGACGACGAGGACGATAAGAAAGGTGAGCTTGTGCGGGCCCTCGCCCTTTCGCGCTCGCGAGCTTTTCATTATACTTACGATAAGCTGAAGATTGTCACTTGTTTGTTCACACAAACAAACGAGTGCGCAGTATGCAGAACGCTACAACCGCGGTCAAACTTTCATTCTCTTTTATTGTCTTATCATTAATTAGCTGATTAGTTGGCATTGAATAATAGCTAGCAGACTCGAGATTTGTCGAGGCAAGTTGCTCGACACGTTTGCGGGCATAACCCTAAAATTCTTCTGGCTTTATTAGTGCTATTTTGTCGGTACGCAATATTATAGTCAATATTAATATAGCCTATAATCTGTACAGCTATGATTTTGTAATCATAAATTGATCTGAAAACATTCCATAGTAATCTTTTTATATCTTTAAGTAGGTAAGAACCAATTAAGGATGCCTACAGGTCATATTTCTTATTGTTTTAATTTATTTCACAATTTTTTTCCACATTATTGCAATCATCCGAACTGCTTGTATAATCTATGGAGCCTGAGATGATCAAAAGAATTTGTCAAAATTAAAAACAGGAATAGAATAATGAGCAATACTGAAATGTTATCAAATTTTTATTGTTATTATTGCTCACCTAGATACGTTTAGAACGGAATAACTTCACTTTCGGGCAACAAATATTTAATAAAACTCTTAAAAGCGATTTCCGATATTCAGTATTGAGGCCTAGTACCTGAAAAATGTTCGAATGAGCACTTTTTCTCAAGAAATTAGATACCTAATCTCAAATTTGCATTATTTTGTTAAAAAGTCGTCTTCTTAGAAAAGTTGCAACTTAAGCTTTGGATCGTTAAAACATCTTAATCCGACTGTATGCTTAAGTAGCCAAAGATAGCATGCAATAATAAGGAAATTTTGCTTTTTTTAACGATTCTATTGAGGTATTTTTAATCATTTTTCACTCTATCTTTGATTACTTATGACTTACTTAGAATTTTTTAATATTATAACGCTAATCCCTGATTAAGTATAATTTATTGAGAAAAGGGATCTATTAAAACATGCTATGGATAATGGACTTTATTTTGAAATAGCAAAATCCGTTTTCCAAAGGTCAAGTGCTTTCCATGTTAGATTAATCATAATGTTTATTGATTCTGCAGTTATAATTTACATGCTGTTATAAAAATGTTCATCATCTTATTACGATTTTTTTGACAATATTACAGGTACTATTTCATTAAAGTTACTCGGGCGAACATACCATCGGAAATATCTAGAAGACAAGCTCTTCCATTAGATGTAAGAATCCATTAGAAGTAACAAACATAAATGCATGGATTTTCTTATAAATAATTTAAGTTGTTTCTACTCTAGTATGCGCAGCGTCACTCTCGTCCTAATATGTAAAGAAAAATATAGTAATATGAGTTCACGTACTGGAAGAAGAGTGAAAAATTGTATGCATTTTCTTAAAACAAAACAATTTTCCTCTGGTTAACAACTATTACAATGTATTACACTCCGGAATGTACTTTGCATTATGTTTTATATAAAAGATATAAACTACTATAATATATAAAAGCATATATATTTTTAATGACGATTTTTTATTATCTTCATTAGTTTTTAATATGCTAATAGGTTTTAATAACTGATTCAGTGTTCGAATTCTTAAATGTGCCAAATAAAAAGACTTATATTGAGTCGAGGTACTTTTGACTTCCAACTTCCCTACTAAACAATGAATCGAGCAAGCTTATTAAATCCACATGATTTAAAAAGACTTGACACATAGATTTTTTAAAGAACAACCAACCATTTTTATAAAACTGCAAGAATGTTATGCAACACAAAGCAACAATATGCTTTCTTATTTTATTTCGCACATTCTGGCTATAATGAGCCGAACCAACGACGAATGAAAAGACTTGTAATAGATAGAGATCCGTGGGGACTCGCATAACACGGTCAATCATAAGTTCGTTTCTGGGCCTCCCGTGGGGCCACTTCTCTTCCATGCTCCTCGTCAGTCCCTGAAAATCTCTGTTTGCGTTGGGGCTTGAAAAAAGCCAACAGAGGGTGTGAAAACAATTTTTTTTCTCTTCGAGCTTACACGATCCTATTTGTAAGCTCGCCTCCCTCTTGGAGTTGATATTCTTCGAGGGCTGTGGCGTAGGGTGCCGAGGTGTTTTTGGGATTTTGAGAGAAATTGACTGAAAGCGATAAGTTAATCCGAGTTTATTGAGTGCTGACATTTTCTAGATGCCCTTTTCTTACAGCCACCTATTTTTATTTCTATGACTTTAACCAATTCGACTAGGTCCGACGTTCGTTTGTCTTTGCTTTTATTTGGACTAGTTGTTCTGTTTTGTCATTTGTTATTTGTTATGTTTCTAGAAGTTTAACTTAACTCTGGTATAAAATGAATTTCTTTAAATGAAAGTGATGCATCGTCAATAATGCTATGTCCAGAGTTAGCATTGTTATGCAGCTATGTACAGGCTGCTACGGTTTTCCCGCGCTCTGTGTGCTAAAGAGGTTTGATATCTTGAGCAATGAAAAGCCTTTTAGGTCCATCTCAGCCACGCTGTGCTCTCCATGAAAACTCCTGGCTTCCGCCGCTCGTTAAATGCTTTTAATAGCTGATCGTTAAACCGCTATGCGCGTATGCGTTGAGCTTAATTCGCTCTCTTTTCGCAATTTCGTGCACTCGCCGAGGTAAGAAAAAACTATGATGTTCCACATTCTTTAGATGAAGGATCGTGTGTTCGTGCGTATACAGGAGAGAAGCTGTGACGTAGAACAATATTCCGGCGCCCGGTGACGTCGTTCTGCATGCAGTCTGAGGGCTTTGCTAGTTCACTTAGTTAGAAAGTATGAGAAAAATTTTATGAGATGGAATATCATTTTTTCAGTAGTTTTTTAGAGATTTTTAAAGTTATAAATAAATAGTAAATATGTCACCATTTTCACTAAATAATCGATTTGAAAACTTAATGGATGTAACTTATATCCTGCTCTCTAAATGGAAAATAGTAGAAAATCCACTATCTAAGAGTTAAAACTCGTGCACTTCTGAAATAGTGGCTATGCACTCCGAAATAGTCAAATCTACTATTTTAGTAGTGTATATTAACTTTTATAAAATAGCGAAATTTAACTATTTGAAAAAAGTTAATGTACACTATTAGAGCAGTGACTGCCCACTATTTCGGAGTGTATAGTCACTATTTTCGCAGTGCACGAGTTTTAACTCTTAGATAGTGGATTTTCCACTATTTTACATTTAGAGTGTGCATGGATTTTTTAACTTTTTGTTAATGTAAATGTTTCGTAGTATTTTTTAACTGTTTATTTTAAGAAAGCAATGATTCGATTATTTGATTATAATATTCAAACTTCTATAGGTAGCTTCCGATTCCAATTAGTTTCTCCGTATGAATATATTAGAAACATTTAATCTATCTCAATTTCATTGGTTGTTCATGATGTGATTTAATATTCTAAACAAATTTCTAGCCAAACAATAATATTCATTAGAAAAAAACTTTTAATATTAATTTCTTTTATTTTATTTAAATTTAATGTCCAAAAGTACTGCTTGTAAATTATTTTTGTATTTTATGCAACTCTTACTCTAATCCTTTAATCACTATCAGTATTGCAACGTGTCAACTAAGTTCTATTCGTGCTGTCAAGTAATTTAATCATTATAGAAATCCCTACGTTAAGCATTTGAAACGAAAAAATCGAGCGAGAAAAAATCGCAAGAAAGAAAGGACGAAGGGAAGCAACGTCTGCAGCAGTGTGGCGTGCTTAGACAGCCTTCTCGACGCGTATACAACGCGCGCGAGAGCCTGCAAAGATCAAGGAGAGGGAGAAAAGGGAGAAAAGCGAAGCAGCGACTGCGGGGTAATAACTTAATTTAAACTAAACTACAGTTTAATAATTCCCGAGCAGACCGCGCGCGGCGTTCTCGTGCGAGGAGAGAAGGGAAAGAGAGATAGAGAGCGAGCGGGCGAGCGAAAGAGAGAGAGAGAGAGAGAGAGAGAGGGGGGGAGAGAGAGAGAGAGAGCAAGACGCGCGCAACCAGCAATTTCCGAGCCGCCGTTAACTGCCGGTCGTTAGTCCCTTTTCAAAACTCCTTTTCCTTCCTTTTTTCGTCCTGTGCGCGCGAGTACAACTCCCCTCCGGCGACTTGCGCGCTCTTTTGGCTCCCCCCCCCCCTCTCTCCCTCTTTCTCTCTCTCTCTTTCTCTCTTAGGGCTATCCTTAAAATGGGTATCCGAGAACCAGGCAAAATTGATTTGTCGTTGCTGGAAGTGTCATTCACTGTTCTGATGATTCTTTGCCGAACTATGGTTAATTGTGAGTAAGGAATGTCGACTAAAGTATTTCTAGGAATCAAATCGGATTTTTATCTGATTTGTGATAATAAATATTTTAAAAAATACTTGATTATTGCTTTATTGTCTAAATTATTATTCTAACATTTGTATTCTTTCAATTCATTTGACTTCATTTTTTGTACCAGCTATAAAAAGAAAATAGTGACCAATTGTTCAAAATTTGATAATCATTAAAAATGGTAACGAGAATGACTACGAAATTATTGCTTTTTGAATTTAACACTAGTCTAATAGAAATTCACAAAATTAGCAACTAAATTAAAAAAAAAAAAAAAAAAACAGAGGCCAAAGTGTCATGGTAAGTTCTTAGAATTTCTTAATGTATAATGTTAGATAAACTAGTTCCACTTTTAAAAATTACCACTTTGAGAATATTTTCTATAATATAACATAACAGTTGTGAAATTAGACGTACAGTCGTACCAAATGGTAAAAAAATGAGCATTGAAATGTTCTACAATCGATGTTGAAACTTCTTTGCAGTTCTAAAAATATTTTACATAATTTTTTACTATAAGTAGTGTAAACTATTACTATTTTTGAAAAATTATACAACCAAAATATTTATCTTAAATTTTTTAATGAAACCATACAGCCACCAATACATCCTTAAGGACGTTCTCTTGGTGGAAACAGCTGTTTGGAATTTTTAATTTTTAAATTTGATAGTCCAACGTAAGTACATGTAATAAATATATACTAGAAGGAACAATTTTTTTAAAGACAAATTCAGGCTGATGCGGGTTACTAGTACGGCACAATATCAATTTATTTGTTCCTTAAAACTTGACTTTGTTTTCTTAAACAAATTGATTTTCTTAAACAGATTGATCAGATTGAACAAATTGATTGCATCATACTCGTAACTCGTATCATCAATTTTCGTCAAGATCGGATAAAAAAAAATAAACAACTTATCGAAGTTTTTTTCATTAATTGTAAGAATATTATAATAACTATTGCCTGATTTTGTCTGAAAATATTATTTTATTTTTTCCTTATTCTTGGATTATTAAATTGAACCGCCGGGTGCTGTAACTCATTACGCCCGAATTTCGCCTCATAAGTATTGCCATCGTGCTATTATTCAAATGTCATAAATTTGGATTTTGACAATGGATTCTTGTAGAGAATGTTGTAGCACATTTTTTCCCGAATAAACCATATTTTTAACTATTACCGTTACTGAGTTATTAAAGTAATAAGCAAGTGGCGAAATCCAGCGTAACGAGTTACAGCACGCGGCGGTTCAATTGATAAAACTAAAAATTCTAAAACTGCGGTTTCGACCAAGAGTACGTCTTTAATTGTTCAGCAAAAAATAGCGTTTAATACGAATTAAAATTTTTCAAATTTATTGCAGTAAAAAAAGTTTTCTTGATTTCTAGTTAAAACTGCATAATTAATTTAATACTCCACAAATTCTTCCAAGAAAATAGTGGAGTCATTAAAAAATAGAGTGAGTCTTCTTAGAGGAGCAGCTGTAGATAGAGCTTTTCTTTTATTGATGAGCTATCATCAACTAGTTGTCACAGAGTGCGATAAAAGTTTTCAGTTAACGTCATTCGCGATTTAGTGAATGTAATCTTAACAGCCGCTATTAATATTCGTTAATAGGAATTTATCAACATCAGAAGAAAAAAGTAAAAAGATTCGTTATCTCTGTAGAACGGATGGAGCATGTGCTCTTCTTCTACTCCAATTATTCCACGTTATATAGTTTTTTGAATAAACGTATTATAGTTTAAGGTGGTTTCGACGAGTTTTCATAAATGCACAAATATTTCTGAAACTTCATTAACATATTCTTTGAGTATTAAACTTTTCACTTCTGTCACGGAAATGCAATGTCAACGACCAAATTTTAGAGAAAACTAGTTTTATAAAATATTTCTTTTAACATGTAATCTTATGGGAATAGACATTCATTTTTTATTTATTCCATTATAAATAAATAGTTTTTATAAAACAGGATATAATATTGAAGGTTTTGTAATGGATATTCCAATGCTGTCATCATAAATATGAGTTGACGAGGAAATTAAAGAGATATTAGCGAAAAACTTTATAAACGTGCTTCTGCGCATGCGCGCTGGGAGCAGACAAACACGTAACTAATAAAAATGGCGAGTTTTTTCATTTTTTTATCAAAACTCTGACTTTTTAAGACTTACTGAAGTAGTTTGGAAATAATTACTAAGATTAAAATTTCAAAAATTGCAAAAAACATATATAAAACCCCCATTAGGGCTCCGACTTGATACGGCTTTTTCGCAAAATTGCATGAATGTACGATATGAATGTTTGGCAATAGTTACCAAATAATTTTACTGTCTAACTATAGTGCAATAGTTGATACATTCGACTATAACAGGCATATTAACTTTAAAAACTCGATATATTTATAGCAAAGACGTAATTACAAAGTGTTCGCATTCTTTCGTCGGCTATTTTTCACAGAAGCATTTCTTAATCTTCGCTGCGATTATTCGACTTCTCCTTTATCCTGACAGGGTGCACCGGTTCTTAGTGTGCGCCTGAGGAGAACACCACAAGCCAATTTTAGCTTGCGTGCGTCTCGGCTGGGCGTTGGGCAAATTGAATCGTCAAAAAATTCGGGGCCGTTCCCTCGTCCAATACTGCGGAAATTGCCGGCTCCCCGTTTCTTTGGCCGCTTTTATGCTACGCACGTGTGTGAGTCGCCGTACTAACAACCGGGACCAGAGTGGAGAAGTCGAAATCGGCATGTCAATGTGGTGGCGGCCGCAACTGCGGTCGCTACTTTTGAAAACATATTTCTTCATCATCGTTTCTTCGAGGGATATCGTTTGAGTATTTTTCTCGGAGAATGAGAGGAGCTAATTCGACTGCTTTGTAGAATCAAATTGTGCTACTAAGTAGACACGGAGACGAAGACATGCGCGGGCTGTAAGAAGACAATTGGCCATAATGGTGTACGATTTATTTGTAAAGTGTAGTTTGGGTAGTTTTTCGGTACACTTTATCACTTCGTATACTTATAATTTAAACTGCGTTATTATTTTAAGACTTTTGAAACACATGTTACGTTATACCTATATCAATTCTATACCTCCTATCCTACCACTTTTCGTATAGTCATTAAATAATCTAATTTATTTTTTAATAAAAAAAGTAAATTCTTTTATTTGCATATGATACATCCGAAAGGTAATAAGGTAAAATTCTTTAGGAAGAAATTAATTTTATAATCATGCGCAATGTATAAGAAAACAAGGGAAAAAGAAATCCTTCAATACTGGCTGGCTGCTCCTAATGTTAGTTATGCAAAATAGCTATATATTTTGAATAAATTACTTGAGAATTCGGGCGAAATTTTTCGATGTGAGACAGAATCTCTAAATTATAGAATTCTTCAGTGGTTCATTAATTCCTTATTCTGAGGTAAGATTATCGAAAGAGGACATTTGTATCAGTGAGCTCCTCCTCATCATCTGGTCTCATGCCCATCGAATCTCTGAAATATTTTCCACTGATCCTCACAGTAGCGAGTGTACAGCAAGGGCAGTCACGCTCCGGTTTTTCAAGAAAATTATATGCCCGCGACGCATAAATAGCCAGGCAATTCACACGTTGTATGGTAAGTCCGCCGGCAGAAAACTAATCCATCACGGCGCGGCTTCGGTAACTGGTTTTGCAAGAGAGCGTGGCTGCTTAATAAATTAGCCAATTCGGATAATAACTCTTGGCGGATATTGCTTTTCCGACGTGACTGCAATGACGAGCCGCTGATTGCCGATGGGAGAGTTTCGAAAGGCTACTGCCGCGCGCCTCTTCCTCCTCGTCGTTTTTCTCGGAGAAGGATTCGGGGAACCGGTAGCTGCGCGCCAACGCTTGTAACAGCGTTATAAAATGATAATTTCTTATTTAAGCCCAGCCGCGTCGTTGTCCCTTTTTAGGGAGGCCGACGTGGCATAAAACCTCGTGTTTATTACTTTCACTTCTCGCCGCGCGACTATATAATTCGTGAGAGGAGGTATCTAGAGTTCTTTGCCACCATCGATCCGGCCGAAAACTTTTTGAGATCTCGTCGGATAACAAGAATTTAATTATAGGCTCGTATTGATACTCTTGCGTTCGACAAGTACGAATGACTGACTTTCGAAAAACCATGTATGCTTATTCTACTGGATTTTTCTTCCCGTGTTCTCAACGTATTCCGATAAAGCCGTAGCCGCAATCAATGTCTTGAAAACATTTCAGAATAATCGTTTCCCACCGAATGCTCGCGGTATTGGGCATTTTATGCCAATAAAAATGTTTATTTCACTTTAACTTACAAAAGATAATCCCCGCTCTAGATTTGCTCCCCTGATAAGGTCGAAGCGATTTAAGAAACTTCCAGTTTAGAATCATTGCGTTTGGTGAAATTAATAAACGATTTTTTATTTGCTTATGTTGCGAGACAAATAAAAATCTTTCATCATCTGAAATACATCTGTACAGCAGCGTTTTTGTGAATTTGCAAGAGTAAAATCTTTATTTTCTATGGGATATAGTATACCCGTAGTATTAAAAAACTGAATTAGAAATAACGTTACATTTTCTGAGTTAAGTATATATCAATCGCAACTTTGCAAATCCTTCACGGTATTAGTGGACGCGATAAGTCAGAGAAATAAACAAACAAAAAGTGATTTATCCAATATTTTTTAATCAGGCGGGATATTATACACACTCGTGTAAACAAAGGTCGAGCCAAGTTTATGCACTCCTTGGAACTCGATTTGCGTTAATAATAATCTCCCGACCGAGAAAGACTTGTTCAAGCCAATAGGTTATCAATCCCAGAGCGTGTAAAGAGGAAAAATTGAGAAAGCGCTTGGCGCCTGCATTGGTTCATAAAAAACGAACATAAAAAAATACGAAGAAATAAATTACGAGAATGCAAGTATTTGGGAGGCTAACTTTTTGGAAACCAAGTAAGTCAGTCGTGTTTTGAAGGAAGAACTTGAATCTTAATTACGGGGAATCGTTTTTCAGATCTTCGATTATGTTGTGAGCTCGCGATTCTGGCGGATTTTCATAGACATTTGTTCTTTCGCTCTGTTTATTTTACTGGTAAAGCAATTATTTCTTATTTTAGTGCGCCTAAAAGAAAAGTCGACTCCAAGAGATTGATTATGGTTTTTATGTGTTACACTGCTATCATATATTGTGATTTCATCATTTCGAGGATTCTAGTGTTTTGTTTTGCATTAATTTTCCATGTGATATTGCGGAATAACACTATATAGAAAAGGCGCTAATGTTTATTAACAGGGCTTTCTTGTTTTTATTTACAAATATTCTGTCATGTAATTGACTAATGAAGTCAATTTCATTTTATTTCTAATATAAAAACGTATAACAATAAGAAAAGATTAAGAAGATTATTCAAGTAATAGTTAAATTAAAAAGTAATTGAAACATGAATTCTTTAGAACGTATAATTTTTTATAATCTTTATTAAGACTTTTGTAATACTAATAAGTATTTAAACCACTTACAAATAATAAATTTATCACAGATTAAAAGACGAAGGATTGCCTTCGCAAGCACGTATTTTCCAAAAACTGTTCATACATGCACATGGGGCATAATATCAATAAATTAAAAAGCGAAAAAGCCCAGAGAAAATACGAGAACAGGCCTTTGCGTGAAAAAGGGAGTGAAAAACATTGTAATTAAATACTTTGAGTTACTGCGCAGCCGAGTGCGAGGAGGCGGTAAGGAGTTAAAAAGACATACGAGGAGAGGAGGAGGGTGGGGGAGAAGCAAGAGTCAAAAATATAATGGTAGGCGGGGGTGAAATTGTTGGAGGAGCGCACACTACCATAACGATACTTGAGACTATAAATATGCGCTATTTATACGCTTGGATAATTGTCTCGGCCGATAACTATCTCCCTTATATTACTTTTCAACTCTTTCCCCACTGCAGCCCCAACCACTAATCGTATTACAAGCCTGACTTCCACACATATTTCCCATTCACGTTTACGCGCGAAAAGTACAGCGGGCATTGATATAATTGTTCTGTAAGTTTCACAAAAAATATATACCACGAAAATCGTCTATCTCTTTTTTTCGATCATTCATTTCACTCTCACATATAGTCGTTCTTTTCGGAAGTTTAATATTCTTAGTTCGTAGTTTCGTCGATTTCTTTTTATATTTTTCTCGCAAATGTAAGTTGTTTAGTACCCACATTGATGAGAGCTTTTATTTCAATTCGTTAATTATATAAGCTACTCTGCTGGGTAAATTTTTAGCGATAAATGTAAAATTACTTAACATTTTAATTTCATCAGTATTTTTTAATATTTTCTAACTACTGCGTGTTGAATTTTTTTATTCTCGTCGTGGGGCGACATTCACAAAGATACAAATTTTTCATTATATCCTGCAAAGTCTACTTGTTACATCATTCAAATCAATTGAGTAATTCAAACAAAAATTATTATTTAAGGGGGCACTAGTACTATACTTTACTACTAACATTATTTCATCAGCTGAATATGCTAAAATAATTAATACAAAAAGAATATCAATTGAAGCAAATTCAGTTATTCAACGTAATCCAATAATACATTGTTTCTACAAAGTTTGCAGGAGACCATCATCTCGATTCTTTTATTATATTATTAATTTTTACATGTTAAACCGGTAAAACAGTGTTCGCTATAATACAGCAGTATTGCACTCTCTTAATTCATTAGTGTACTGCCTGAAAATATTAAATTAATAATAAGCCAATGCACATGCGCTCGAAAGAAGTTACAGTGAGTATATTGTGGGCTGTTGTGGTCCCGGTTTTCATTGTAATAATTATCTTTCGAATTCGACAACAGTATAATCAAAATAAAATAGCTTAAATTAATATATTATTAAAGTAATATTCAAATATCTGTCTTTAAATTCCCAGTAAAATTAGTCTGCAATTTTAAAAACAGTGTGCAAATATATAACTTTTCAGAGAATGGCGTCTGCGCCTTTCTGATAAATTAATTAAGTGTCTGCGAGCAAAAAAGTCACGGATTTTAATTAATTCATATCGGCCTTCGATATTCAATTTTGTAAAAAAACTTTTGCGTCTTATTCGAAAGTTTTGCAAACATTACACTTTATCAGTAACCGATTATATAAAATGAACTGTGCCTTGCGTAAAAATAATCAACTTCCTCTTCGCCTCGTGTTTGAAATATTCCTCTCCTTCGGAATCATCGCTACCTACATATTATAATTATTTAGCGCGAAATATCACGGCAGTGCATGTTGTCGATTGCGCGCGAATATCATGCTAGTGTGCGTGCTCGAGCAAGTGAAATTTCGCTAGCGGAGCAGGCACGCGATAATTAAAATTGTTATTTATTGCCCTAGAGGCCGCTGCAAGCGACGCTCAACTCTAATCGGATATGGCAGCGGCACTTCTTGCGCAACGTACGGGTTAATACGATGCGCGTGTCTGTGCATCATGCGTGCGCACCCACAGTCTGCCAAAAGCGTTTTCGCCACAAAAAATATGGGCATACGATGTTTTCCAGTTGATACCTCGCTTGCTAGTAATGTCTCTGTCGGGTTTTGCTTTTTCGAGCATAGCCTTTATTTTTCCTCTATTAGGTATCAATTGATTGTGTCCAATTACGAATTTGCCATTTTTTGAGAACAAGATTTAAGGTATTTTTTATTTATTTATTTATTTTAATAATTTGACAGGCACATTGCCCTTTACGAGAATAGAAAAAAAAATTTAACAAAATAGAGCCTTGTTGTAATGTCACAACATGTGATATAGGACATATAGTGATTTATAGTATTAGTGAATCAATATTGTGTTGAAATATCTCTAAGAGTATTTTTTAATGCCGCAATAGAAGTTGAATATAGAGCTATTCGGGGAAGAGCATTCCACAATCGTCTCAATCTATTGGCAGTAGATAAAACCCTATGTTGAAGTTGAGCGTACTTTCCTGTAGCACCCTAAAATTGCGAAGAATGTAAGTAACTTGTCTTTCTTAAAAAAGAGACTGAGTTCAAATTAAAAAAATGTTCAAAAAGATGTTTTAAGGCGATATATGTGTATATTAGTTGATTTTGATAATTTTTGTTTTCGTGGA
>UXGD01003350.1:0-20840 GCA_900474315.1 Torymus auratus | reverse complement strand
GTCGCACTTATATTTTCCCCTGCGAGTGACAGTGCGCGGACAGGAACTGGTGGAACTTCCCTCGCACGAGCGCGAGAAAAAGAATCAAGTACATATTGACAAACGATCCGAGGAACATACCCACACGCACACTCGCACTCAGAATTGTATCATATTGGAAACGAAACCGGAGGGTGCGAGAGAAAACTCGGCAACAGCCTCTCGCCCGGTCACTCGACAAGAATAATCACTTTCCAATTGAAATCCAGCGCGATCCATCATCGCTGCTCTAAAGTGTTTCTGACACCACCTCGCACACCTTCCCCTTCTAGAAAAAAAAACCGTCGCGAAGACCTTTAAAGAACACACCATCCACTCGAAAAAAAACCGACACTTTCAAATCGCCGATTCGCTCGCACGCGCGGGAAATTCGAATATTTGAATAAGAAACTATATGGGATAGAGAGAGTGCAGCAGCTTGAGCGCGTCAGTCGCAAAGTCCCCGTAAATCGGGCAGCTACTGAGGGGAGGACCGGGGCTTTTTAAAGCATAAGACAGACGGAGAAAATCTACAATTCTAAAGCTCGCGCGTGCCCCCGTAAAACACTCGAATAAACGCTTCGGCTGCACTTTTCGAGTGCCGCCACATACGCGCTCGCTTCTGCGTTGAAATATGTAAAACCGTGTAACCTCTTCAATTTACATAGCCGCGCGCGCGCGCATGTGTGTACGTGTATATATGTACTCGTCGGGCGGCTAATGAAAAGTGGCGGCGGCGGGGGATGGATGGAGAGAGAGTGAGAGAGAACGACTCGAGAATTAATCGTCGGTCGCGTGTGTATATCTATACGCGCTAGCTCGCGTACGATCGTTGTTGATGAAATAAGGGAATTAGCGTTCGGCTCGTGCTCTCTTTCGGGTGCTCTTTTAAGCTTCTTTTTTCCTTTTAATTTAGTTAATTGGGCCGAGAGGAGGAGAAAGAGGCGCGACTGGTATGATACGGCAGATTTTTATTTAGTTTGCCTGATGAGAGGCCGTCGTTTGATTTGTTTGCGGTGTATCCTGTGTTCTATACAAATGTTGGGTGTGATTTGAAAAGAAAATACCAGTTTTTAGCCAAATTGGCTAATAATCAGTATGATAGTGATTAAGCTACTATGTTATAAGTGAAATTCTTTCAAATGATCTCTTATACTGCGTGTATAAAAATAAAAGTCATTCTCGCTAATTTCATATTAAATCATTTTTATACATCACAACATTGTTTGTAACAATGATAAAAAATTCCATATAGAAATGAGAAACTTAAAATTCAACTTGAAAAGAAAAGGAAAAGATATGCATTTTGTGCAGACGCAATGAAAAATTTCCCCTTATCAGGCGGGAAAATTATCGCCGAGCGGCAAGGGTGACAAAAGTTCTCGCGGCAATGTGCAGGTGCAATAACCTTAGTCGCGCTCACACACACACACACTTTCTATTTTTTTCGTGACACGCGACGTGTGCTGCGCGCGAGGGCGACGAAAGAACCGACGCGGCGTAGCAGCAGCAGCACAGCGACGCTGAACAAACAAGCGCCGATAAAAGTATCGCGCCTAGTACATACATCTGGAAGTGGGGACCATCAGTCATGGCACATCTGCAGACCTCACTCTTTTGCCTCCGCCCCCTCCCTCTCCCCTTATATTCTCTCCCGCTCTTATACCCCTGCCCGCCAGCAAGCTCTCTCTTTTCATCTTTCTTCCGACTTTTCCTTTTTACCGAGCTAGCTCGCTCGGCTCGTAAAAATCGCGCGTTATATAATTTTATTTTTTGCGTTGCGAGGGCTGCGCAGGTATTAATAACCCTCTGTGTGTATGCCAAGGGTTTATGAATTTGCAGAGGCGGCGTGTAATTTATTGTTTAAGGAATTATAAATTATAAATGTGTGTCGGGTTTGGTCCTCCCACTCTTGAAAGTAGAATAAGATTATATTCCATTCCACTTTAATATTAAAAATCGTTCATTATATATAACAGAAGAAAAATTGATTTTTTTTTCTATCATAAACAAAAACAGTCCAAATATTCTAATCTTCTACAACTCCCCTGTCGACCACTCTTTTAAAATTAATCTCCCGCTCCCGTCTCCGTGTCTCATCTGTCCTCAAAGCACATCAAACTTTTCCCACTGCAGCAGCGGTGCGGTGTGACTCTCTCTCTCCCCGCTCGCGTTTCTTTATCGCATACGCAGGGGCGTGATGCGCGCGTATATGTATACACATACGCTGGCTCCGTGGCCAGAGACCATTTGTCATCAGCGCCGCGCGTAAATTTGCCCCTACGCTAGCACCCGCGCATAATATCTCGTGCCGACTTGCGCGCGTGTATCTTCGGTTTTTCGAAGGAGGAGTTGTGCGCGGGTGGGATCGGAGGGCGGTTTTGGGGGTGCATGGCTAGGGCTGCACGAGAGCAAGACAATACATGATTTTTGTAATTATTGTCTCGCTCTTGGAAATTCTTGAAAATTTCTCCCTTGTCTTGGTCTTTTCAATGATAAAAATGCTCGTTTATATTGGTATTACGCAGATGTGTGACAAAAGGCAAGTCGGTTGTTTAAAAAATTATTAAATCCAAATAGCCGGGAGATGGGAGGTCCACGTAGAAGAGAAAGGCATGCAGACGTGAAATAGAAAGTTTTTTAAATAATTGACTTGTTCACTGTCGCAGCTCCCTTTTCTTGCGAGGACCCCAGACCCCCCGGGTTTCAGACGGTGTTAAAAAATTTAATAAACTTTTAAGTTACAAATGTTACTGAATTTTAATAATAATGTAACGGAATGTAATATAATATACAAATACATTAAGTTTAATACAAAAATAATGAAATTTCAAATGTAATAGAAGTTTAAGAATTTTGTATTGAAATCAAATACGGATAACAGAAAACGAATTAATGTACAAGTATATGACAATTATTTGTAAAATTAACACACATTCAAGTTACGTATATGCAAATGAAATTTAAAAATATGAAAATAAAGATTGAGAATATAAATGAAATTTAAAAACAACATAACTAAAAATAATTTCATATAGAAATACATTTAATATACATAATTATAAATAATTAATATAAATATAATTAAAATTCAACTTATAGTATATTAAAATTCACTAAAATAACAAAAAACAAATTAATGTACAAGTACTTATATGGCAGATACCTCGTAAATTAAATATAATCTAACTGAAAGTTAGGTATATAACTGAAATTTAATAACAATGTAACTAGAATAAATTTAATGTACATTAAGTTTCATACATAAAAATGTTGTTAAATTTAATTGCCGAAACTGAGGTGGTCGCGATTTTCCTATTTCCCTCTATTTCTTCAATAATAGGGGGCTGCATCCCTGTTATTATTATTTCGATAAATTGATATTGTATCGAGAACTATATATAAATATTGTATCGATTATTGTCTTGAATATAGAGGCAAGACAATACAATATCAAGATTAATCTTGTTAATCTTTAGTTGGTTATTAAAGAGATGATGAGGAAAGAAAAAATTTGTTTATTTTGTACACTTTATTTTATACACATATAATTGTCTGTATTCCTAATTGCAATGTTTTCTTTCTGTTACAGGTGAGTTACAGACTTATACTTCGTGATTGAATCTTCTGTATCACGTGAGTAAGAACTAAAAAAGTGTGAGTTTGTAATTGAGAATAAATGATGGGATAAAACTATATAAATCTACCTTAAAAATAAAACATCGGAAAATCTAGCATAATTCCTGACGAAAGGAAAAGAGGAAAAAATCGAATGACGAAAGCAATGGCTACTTGCATGAGAGTGAGTGCGTCCGCAACGGTTAAATTTCTCGCGTGCGCAAGCAGGTGCTTTATTCCGGCGGCGTTGCTTTACGACAATTTTATTGGCGGCCCCCGGTGTTCAGCGGTCGTATTTAACGTTTTATTCCGACGCGCGAGTTTTCAGCCAACGCCGACGCCGCCGGACAAAGGAACGCGAAAATTGACTGGACGCGCTGGTTTAACGAGGACGCGCGAGATTTAACGAATTAGTGCGCCGGGGAATCGCGCACTGCCCTCCGGGGGTTTAAGTCAGATTGATTTAAGATTATTAATTTTGCGGGAGAGGATAGGTTGAAGTTGCCGAAAAATGTATACATACGTGCATGTTAATTGATTGTTAAATATTTACTCAATCATAATGTCGATAATTAAAGTATGTCATAAAGGTACACTTTGTATGCGCGTTTTTGTTCGGAAACCGGGGCGTCGTCGACCACGTTTCTAATTTCTCACAGCGTGGGGACCGTAAACCACGACGAAAGCCTTTTTTACAAAGACGCCTATATCGTCCGCAAAAATCAGTAAATAATCCAAAATAAAAGCGCGGCCGAGCCCTAAATCGCGCCGGCCGAAGCCTATAAAAGGAGGCCTCTCCGAAGGCCCTAAAGAGAGACGACTGCTATGGAGAAGGGGGTTTTGTCGTTCGGGGGGGATTTTATTTTAACAACGGCGGAAAGGGCTACCGCTCGCGCGTTTTCATAAAAGTCGTCTGGCACATTTGTTTCGCGATGTTATTGGCCCGCGTCGTTCCGTTATTTTATTATAGTCTGTGTCCGCGCCGAAAACGCAGATAATCCCCCCCGCTCCCGTCTGCGTCTTGTGTAATAAAAAGCGGGCCCGAGTCGCGAGAGACGAGCAAAGGAGTAGCGCGAGAGTTATGAATATTTAATTGCCCGCGTGTATCCTATATACTTTTTTGAGGGCATTAGGGGGCGTGTGACCCTATATGGATACATATATAGTGCGCGAGAACGAGAGCGCGTTTTTTACGCCGTGGAAGGTATATATGTGTATAGGACGTCTCGGCCCAATTAGGTGTAATTGTGGGGCGAGTGGATGTTTTGCCGGTGTGATGAGTAAATTTTCGAAAAGGGTTAAAAAGTTAATTGGACCATTGCGATTGCCGGCTCTCAGGAGGATTCACTTTTTGCGGTGTATAGTGCGCATATGACGTTGGGTAAAATTCTTGTACTAAAGTATATTAAATTCCTGTGCGTAATTTGAATTTTTGCATTCAATATCACGATACAATATTGTATACCTAATTCGCAAAAATTGATTTTCTCCGATTTAATAAGCCACCACCGCATGCGTCACCTTCTTATCCCAATTTAAAATCCAGTCGCCTCCTACCCTCAAACAACAGCCGATCCGCAGCAAATAGCATCCAATATATAATCTCGCTACGCGTCCCGGGAAACCGAAGGTAAATAAACTTTCAAATCAGCCTCGTTCGCGAAACAATAAAGCCACCCCCAAGACAGCGCAGAGCGAGTCGATCGTCGGAAATCAACGACGACGGGAGAAGAAGAAGAAGAACGAAGCACACAGCTGCGAAATTATAAAACGAGGTGCTACCGCCGCCACGACGCGTTGACAAATGACGGAGGCAAGTTTTATTATTTTAGATGTCGCGCCCGCCCGCCAGCGCCGATGTGTTTTACATAATTCGTGCGCGCGTTTTTTATTCGAGGGGTAGAGAATGAGAGAGAGAAAAAAAGAAGCTCGATGCCCTTTGATAAATGGATCGGGCTTTTATTAGACAAAGTTTTTCTCTCTCTCTCTTTTTCTTTCTCGGAGATGGAGGTTTTATGCTTCTTCGCTCCCTTCTTGTGAGAGCGCGCGCGCGTGCGGTTATACTAAATAAAGATAAGCCGCGCGCGGGTGAGCAAGAAACAAATGCCGGGGATGTAATGGAAAAGTGGCGATGTTGGCTCGATTTGCCGGATGGATGAGGTACGTCAGCAGGGTTTCTTAGCTTGCTCTGATTTATATATTTTTGAATCTTTTTATATATCAGTTGCGTATATTTTTTCTGCGAGTTCTAAGTTAATATGATACAGGTACGATACTGTTCATAGAAAATAAAAATTACAATTACTTAAAAATCAGCTTTGGTACTTCTGAACTCTTAAGTAATTTTAAAACGGAAAACCCTCATCAGCACAAATCAATCTTCCGTTCCCCAAAACAACCAAAAAGAAAAACTCGCACTCTACTATCCCAAAGCCCCCACTATATAGTTCGACCTCTCCGACACAGCGCACATCACACACCGCAGTCTTTGTTCGCTCGCACGTGCAATCCAGTTTCACCTCGCGCAAATACCTATACACAACATACTACTACAACTACTCCCCATCTCACTCTCGGCAAAAATATTGACGGCGCGTATAGAGGCGGGGATCTATCAATCGTTCGGGCACACACGCCGCACTGCAGCTCTTTCTTTCGTTCGACCGAGATCGAGCGAGTATAGCGTCGTCGTCGCACATAACCCTTTCGCAGCAGCGGCGCCGCGAGCGCTAATGCGCTTCTTTCATAAAAGGCCGCCTCCTGGCCTATTCACAGGTGCGCGCCGACGTTTCAATCGCGCTCGCGCGTTTTCTTTTAGCTGCGAGGAGGGTATATATATACGAGCGCGCGTTAGGGGCCGAGTCGATCCATCTAATCGGTTACGTGTGTGTGTGTATGATGTGTATGGAGTGCAGGGAGTGAGTCGGAGCTCTTATTTTTCTCGGGAGGCACCGCGCGCTTCAATCGAAATGGCGTGAAAGCGTGAACTGATTTTTCTTTTCAGTCGAGATTGAGATTGAAGTGTTTTCGGTATATGTAATTCAGGGTTATTTTTGTATTCAATGTTTAAAATGATAAATCTGAAATTAGCTTTAGAAAAATAGGCTTTTGTTGTATTTAAAATAGCAGTACTACATTTCAAACATTAGTAAAATTGCATATATTAATAGATACGAACGTACAAAAGAATCGGGAGCGTCAGTAAAGTTCTACCGTATCTATACCTAAACCTCCCTGCATATACGTGTCCCGCTTTCATCTATCGACAAAGGGTCCAAGTCGTACGTTCTCCCGGTACGTAAGCCCCGTTCTGGATCGCTAAATATTTCATTTCGCCCCGCGCCCCCCGTTTAATTTTGACTCAGGTGCGCGTGCAGTAAGCGCGCCTATCCCGCGTGTGCATTCCACCTTCGCGACGTATGTATCAGCCTCGTTACTTTATTTTCGCATCGAGCGCGTATATTTATGAATTGTGTAGTCCCATAGAGAGACGCGCGATTGGGGCATGAGGAATTCTGTAATTAAATTGTTGGGATTTTATAATCGGTTCGTAAATGTAGAAACGTACCTGGGTGACATGATGGCCTTTTATCTTCGAATGATGGCAATTTAAAGTCTAGTTTGTAAAGGTATTGGTATCTTTGAAAGCAGAAGGTAATTATTATGAATAATAAGAACAAGATACGTTGATTGTATATGCGAAAAAATAGTTAATGTATAATGTTGAGCACTCGACAAGTTACATTTTTCGCGCAAAGTTCCATACAAATAATTTCATTCCATAGCAGAATGAATAACAAATTTTTTTTGTGTACCCATCGTACTGAAATAACTGGTTATACTGGTCGAGCCGTCGCCGCTCGTCCGGACAATTATAAAGTTGCGGCCGCTAACAAATAAACACGCAAGTGTATACATACGCACATATACACACAAAATGCGCATAAACGATACCGCCGCGTCGAGTCCGACATTTTTAATCTTACTTTTCATCTCCCAACCCGAAAAATGCCGATATATCGAAAACGAATAACAGCTACATACTCCTCCTCCTCTTTCCCCCTCTACGCGTGGACAGAATGAAAAACAAACGGCGCGAGAGCTCGCTCGCTCTGCTCTTTATACCCTTTTCACTCACCGATTTCACGACACGCCGGCTTCAAACAGCTCCCGCGAAATTTTCATTAAAACCCGTCCGACTGCGCGCGCTTCGAAATTTAATTAACAAAAATGCAGAATACTGCGGAAAAAGTATATATAGTCTCGAAGCCGCACGCACGGATCATCCACACCCTTCGCGCGCGCTTATCTCTCCTGCGCTCGTTCGCTTCTTATACGCGCGCTTACGTTCTTCCCTGCGAGCAAATCTGATTACAGTGCGGAACGTACCGCCCGTCCCCTACCTCTCGCGGAAGAAAAAAGGCGCCGGCATTGAAAGTCGATATAGAACGCGAGCGCTACTACGTATACCCCCCTCAGGTAATTTTCAGTCGACGAAGGGGGAGGACGACAACGACGACAACGACTATATGCGCGCACGCGGGGAATCTGTATACGCGCGCTCCTTGTAATTCCTCGGTGTTTGCGTTTGTTTTGCATCGAAATGCCTTTTCGCGGTGGGTGATTTTCGGATCTAGAGACGCGATCGTGACGCACTGGGTGTGCGCGATGTTAAAATTATTACGATCAGGCGTGGATGATGGGATTTGTGTATATATGTATGTATAGAGGAGATTAAAGTTTCTTTGATTTTATATTTATTTCGTTATCTGCATTTGTATATATAGATGTCTTTTATGATAATTACATATGATTGTGGAAGATGACGCTAATGCATATGACTTTATAGTAATATAATATAATGCCTTTATAAAAACTATTTTCTTATCAACCAATAAACATAATGATAGAAATTGTAGAATTATCAAAATTTTCCAAACCAATTGCACAAACTTTTAATAAATCTGTAACAATAGGACTAACAGAAAGATAAGAAAAAGACTTTGCTCCGTCTCACCCTCCTCCGTCCCTCTGCAGCGCGCATCTCACATCCATCTCGCCTCATCGCGGCGGCAGCGGCCTAATCGTCCCTGAATGCCCGGCCGTACACGCGTCTGAAATATTAAATTCGTCCGAAAATCCGAAACTTTTCAGCGGCTCTCGCGTATTACCCGGATGATGTACTACCCAAGTTCTCTCTCTCCCTTCCCCTCGCTCGATTCGACTACGGCCGGAGCAGCAGCAATCTTTTATTATTAGCGCGGGCTTTGGCCCAGACAATGAAACGAAAGGAACGGAATATGATATTGTAGAAGCTTCGCTGCTCGTTCTCTCTCTCTCGGAAAAGCTATTGTCGGTCTCTTTGAATTTTAAAGTCGGCGATCGATACGCGTGCGCGAGCTGCTCTACCCGTGCTACCCCCCTGAGCTCTCTCTCGCCCGCGATGCGCCTCTGGCCGTACATTTCTTCTCCTTATCCGTCTCTTAAAATACCTCTTTCTCCTCCCCCCGCTGCCGCCACCGCTACGCCTTTCATTTGCCATTTTCTTCGCTCGTGCCCTTATTCCTTGGCTCTCTCTTTTTTTCTCTCCTGATGCGCTCGTCTCATTCTTCGTTCTTTCTCTCCCTCTCTGTTCGTCTTATGCGCGCGCATCGCTCCCTTCTTTTCTTTTTTTATTCCTCGGTGAAGTCACGGGGTATAATGGAACGACGGGAAAAACGGACGCGTGCCGGCGAGCTCTCATTCTCGTGGACTTTTACTCGTCTTTACCGGATTTTCATATTCCAGCTTTTTGTGGGGCCGGATGTGCGGCAGCAGCGTGATTGAAAAATGTCATGATTTATAGTATTTGAAACGTGGATAATGCTGGGTGCGCACGCCGCGCGCTGCGGTAGTCGTTTGATAAAACGAAATAGTTTCAATGGAATGTTGAATAAATTAAATATATATACGTACTTATACCAATATGAAATAAATGTGTACTGTGATAAATTATACTTTTACCGTATGGTCCAATAATTATAATAAATTTTAATTAAAATCTTAATGAATCCACTTTTTATTGTTTCGTAACATTTCAATCTCACAACATAATACAAACTTTTCGATAAAAAGACTCGTACATTAACAAGGCACACATTCACTCCGGAGAGCAGTAATTTATTTCAATTTTGCGGCGTTTTCAGTTAAAATCGAATTTCCCCCCGTGAACAATAATGTTCGTACGCGAACACGGCCCTTTTCATTAAATCTCGCGCACTCGACAGCCACGCAACGAGCGCAGTCTGAGCGCTTAATTACTGCGAAAACAAACCCGGAAAAGTAATTGGCGGTAATGTCCGGAAAAGCTCGCTTTTAAAACTTTTATCGTGTGCCCGTCTCGCGTATTAATTTCTTTGGGACGATAAAGGTCGAACGGATGTACGGGACTCCTCTTTCGAGCATTAAAACGGCGCACTATTAAGCTCGCGGAAATGTTCACTTGATTGAGGGCGCGGGAGAGGAGAAGGAAAGTAAAAGATAACGCGCGGACGCAACGGCGCCCCTTTTCGGCTCTAAAAGTTATCGTTCACCGGTCATCGTATGTGTGCGGACAAAAGAAGGGGCGCGAGTTTTAGGATGCAATTTTCATTTCATTGCCGAATAATTGATAATAATTTATATGCGCTTTTTAATGTTCATTTAAATTCAGGAATTAATTATTATTGACAATAACTTTTCAATTTAATAAGGCATATTATACCATATTCAATAACCACTTTAATAAAACAATCAGACACCAAACAGTATGCAAAACTATCCAAACTTCCCCCATCAGTGAACCGAAAGGTGTCAAAAACTGATCCGCATCCAACCTAACTATATCTAGCTCTATAGAGCTGCACCGTATAGCAAGATTAATCGTTATATTGTATTGTCCATTACTTATTTTAAGTAATGGACTAACTTTTGATGTAGATGATATAGCCAATACAATCTTAAACCTGAGGGTAGGGATGGTTGTATCCAGGAATGTTAAGCAGTGCAACACAGGCCCCTGAATAGGTGGCCGTAAAGAAAATATACTTATTGCACTCAAGGATGCACTATTTAGCAAGATTAATCTTGATATTGTATTTATTGTCTTGCCCCAATATTCAAGACAATAATCGATACAATATTTATGTACAGTTTTCGATACAACATCAAAATTATGGTGTCAAGAATGTAAAAAATTTTGTTTTGTCTTGAAAATAACTTGAGATTTAGTGACAAGAACTAATTAAATAAAAACAATTATTTAAATCTCACACAAAGGAATTTATTGACTTAATAAACTTTGGTAGTTGATGACTCCTATATCCCCTCAGGCCGGCTTACTTAGGTATGTGAGGCAACAGGGAGGTGGTTCGCCGTCTAGCGGCGGTATGCGAACTAGACTCTAGCTAGCGGCACATAAATGGCGGGAAAAATCAAATTTCAAATTTGGGATTTATCTATACTCGTGCTGAAATTTTATTGTTTTTATGTTAAACCTAATGTATTTGTAACTTAAAAGATTATTAAATTTAAGAATATTTTTAACAGCAAATCATTTAAAAAGATCTGAAATCCAAATATATCAACTCGCTTTCTGTTTCGTGTCTGCGTGCCTTCCTCTTCTACGTGGACCTCGCCTGCCCCGACTATTTAGGCTTAAGACTTTTTTATATAATCGACTTGCTTTTTGTCGCACATCTGTGTAACTCCATTTTTGCATGGACCTCACGATTCCCAGGTATTTAGGTTTGGTATGATCAAGAATTTCAAGAAAGACAATAATACTTTTCATATTGACTGACAAGACCAAAACAAAAAAGAAATTTTCAACAATTTATAAGAGCGAGACAATAATTACAGGAATATTGCATTGTCTTACTCTCGTGCAGCCCTAAAACGAACCGAAAAAAAGGAGAAACACTTCGGTATATGAGAAATCAAGCAAACCCAAGAGAAACAGAGAGAGACTGCGAAGAACGCGCGATCGTCCGGAGGGTGTGTCGAGGGCGCGAATTCCGACTCTCTCTCTCTCACCCGCGCTCGTCGGCAAATTGTCGGCTCTAATGATAAATCGCACCCCCGACGACGAGGACGCCCAGAGGCTGCGAGGAATCAAATTGCAATTTGTTATTTGTAATTCCGAGTGTCGCTCAATATACTCGAAAGAGAGAGGGTTGCTCTCTCACGCTTAATGTCCGAAATATTAAGTTTCACCTCCACGGCGCGAAGTCAATTTTTTTCACGCCACTGTCGCGTATCGTTTGTCAAAGCGCGCGCGTGGGGAAAAAGGGGTGGTCGGATCAAAGCGGTTTCAATCTAGAGCGATGATGTCCGTTGATTGTCGTCTCTGCGTTTTATTAAAAGAGTGATTTAATTGTTCTATTTATGGCTCACGCGTGTTGATAATTAGACAGATTGAAATAGTTATTTTGAAGGGGTATTACGAAATCACGAGAAAAAAGCGCTTTCATAACACATATCGCTATTCGAAAACGCAACTCCTGCTATCCCAACCCCACCATATGACAGAAAAAGTTACATTCAACACGATTAGATTATGATGACTTCTCCCGACGCGCGCACGCAGTAAAACTCGTCACAAAAAAGACGCGATCGTGTCCCCCCTATATTCTCGCGCCGCGCGAGAAAAGCAATATCCCCGCTGAAAAGATGAAGAAGAAGAAGAGAACGGAGGTACGCGTTTGTGCGGGCGATGCAAAAGCGAAGAAAAATAATGGCGCGAGATAAAAAAAAGAAGAGAACTAAGCGACGAAAGTTTTCCATCCCGCTGGAGTCGCGCCCTGCATATACACATATTCGATTTCGACTATTCAATTTTCCAGAAAAATGGCATTTCGACCTCGGCAGTAGCGGCGACGAAACATTTATCGGGAGGGAGTGAGAGAGTTCGATCAGTCAGAGAGGGGCGCGGCAGTTACCGTTTCGGTTATGGCTCTCGGAAGCCCCGTCGAATCCTATTCTTGCGCAAAGCAGATAAGCGGCTTTTTACGCGTGTCGAGAGCGGAGTCGCGCCTTTTGCTTACTTATACTGAGCGCGAGCGCGTTAGATTCGCCCTTTTATCATTGCAGACGTTTGCAAATCGGGCGGGTGGGTTTATTTGGAAGGAAAATATGACGGGCTTTGGGAATGGGTTCAACGGTTTTTATGCGCTTGTGATTGTATTTCGAATGATATTGATAGTACACGGAAAAAAATGTTGTAGTTAAAATTAATATTTTCTGGTATTACTATTTAATTTTACTACATACATAGTAATTTTTACTGTTAATTGTAATAATTTTCATGAGAAAACGAATCTGTTCCACGTTTACCATCAAGAATAGTAATTTTTACTACAGACTTTTACTCCGTGCATTAAATTCATAATTTTATACATTTCTAAAAATTTACATGTTCAAAAATTTAAATCAAAATTTAAAAATTTACATCAGAAGTATCAAAATATGATAAATAATCTATCGCACAATTCAATAAACCCTTATTTCGAAAATCAAAACTCTCGATATTCAAATCTGGCGCAAAACGACGATCCACGGCTATACACTCATCCAGCGAGCGAGCTGACCCCGCTTTCTCGGACGAAACGAGCGGAAAATCGAGCGGCCGAGCGCATTTTTCTTCGATCGACGATGAAAAGTCTAGAGAGAGAGAGAGGGGGGAGGGTGGTTTTGCCTGCTTCGTTTTCGCTCTCTCTCGACGGAAGAAGGAGGAGGAGCGGCTGGTTTATTTGCGTTTTGCCTGGCGGCTGGCCAGTCACCCGTGCAACGCGCGCTTTTCGAAAGAAAGAGACGGGACGTAGCTGTACGCAGGAGAATCTGATTACGCCGCCATTAGAATTACTTTTCTCCAAGCTGTGCCGTTTGTTGCTAGTTGTGTATTTATATCTGTGTCTGTCCGATGATGTACGAGGTATCGATCTATATGTAAGTTAAACACAACGCACGCGGATTCTTTAAAATTCTTCGTTTGCTTTAAAAAGAAACGGGTATCCCTGATCGAGCGGTCTATTGATACGTCACGGATATCTCCTCGGGATTATTAAAAAATAAGTAAAAAGGAAAACACGGCGCGCATGCCGGGGCAAACATAGACTCTAGACAAATATAAGATAGAAACCCCGCAGGAGAGAGAGAGAGAAAAAAGCGACGGGATAATAATACGCGCAGATGCGGCGAGCAGGGGTGAGGTACAAAATCATCTGCGCCCGTAGTTGCGCGAACTTATATATATATACGTATCAGGGCGGGTGAGAGAGAGGGACATACAGGAGAGCCCCTTTCGGGGGCGCGCAAAAGGGGTAAATCGCAATGGAATTATTTATACGCGGCCGCGTGCCATCGCCGAAGCGCCGGATCGATAGCTTGGTTGTAGTGTTGTGGTGTCTCCCTTCTGTGTGTGTTGTGCATGTGACCGTCAAGACGGGAGATGATGTGTCTGTTTTTAAATGACAAAAGTACATCAGTATTGACTTTGTCCAAAAATCAATAAGTCATTCTGTGCTTGCCAGTATTATTTTATTTAAAATAATCCGTGTATCAATTATTTAATTATTACTTTTGCATATTGTCACGTTACAATTCAATTCTCTCTTCAATAAACGAAAAATTCTATAGAACCTAAGAGGGTAATCAAAAGATAAATCTCACGTTTTTATTCAACCCTAGATACGAGCCGAAAGCTTTTTACCCTATACAACAGAAGCTCCGTCCATCTCCTGCCAATAAACCACCACACGCATACGCCCGAGAAATATCTTTTCTAAAAATCGCATATATATACCCCCACCGCGCATATCCCCGCGCGCGCATAAAATAAATGACCGTAAATAAGAGGCGCATATCGTGGGGCGGGGGCTGCTGATCCACTCGCGACGAAAGACTGCGAAACAGAAGGACGCGCACATGTATATACGTGTGCCACCGTCATAAGGGATCGCTCTCTCCCGGAATTCCCCAGTTTTGTGCGCGAGGGGCGATAAGCCGCCCCGTAAAGGCCGCCGCCGCTACCGCGCATCGATGGGCCCCTAATCGAATCACGAGTATACGCCGCAATGCTGGAAAGTGATTTTTATTTGCACCCGATGCTGATTTATCCGCGCTCGGGGATTTTCAAATGCGGAGAGAAGAGATTTTTTTTTAGAGAGCTTGCGTGCGGGGTGTGTGTATGTATAAGGTTACTCTTTTCTTTCGCTTTTGAGTGGGTTCGAGGTAAGGGGATTACGCGACGAATTTGTGGGGCAATGAAAGTGTTAAATGATGATGCAAGGGGTGTATGATTCGTGGCTTTTTGCGGCTGAAACTTTTTATTATTGATTTGGGAGTTGAGGGTGGATGAAGAGGCAGTGATGTATAAATAACGTAATAAAAATGTTGAGTGATGACGCCAGAATACAGTTTATGACAATAATCTTGGTATACATGGAGGGGTATTATTTTTCTGAATTGTTAAAAAAACGTTTTTGCAAAATCTGATAAATAGTAGTTTTATGGGAACGATGATAATCATAGAATATATTCATGGCACTATCCCTTTATCAGAATCTATCATCTATACCCATTTCCATCGTTCACGCTGTACTAAACCACCAAAATAAATCACCAATAATCACCCGAAAAAACACACAAAAAACCTCAACACCCCAGCCGGCATAAATTAACCTTTTTTTTCTGCACCACAAAATCGACGCGTGTACAGCCGATAACAATCCCGAGAAAATCGCACTCTCTTATATATATCCCGACGAATCCACGACCAAATCAACGCCGATAAATCACGCGCGCGTATCTCAATCATTCCCCGCGCGCGATATATATGTGTACAATATAACGAATAAAAAGCTTCAGAAAAGAGCGAAAAAGCCATAACCTAATCGTCGCACGTGCGGATTTCGACTGCGCTGCGCGCTGGCCGACTATACGTGTATAGTGCGATGGGGAGCGTTTATCTCTCCGTTACGGCCTGCCAGGCATATGCCGCGTCGCCTGTTTATGTACGCGCATAGGGTGCGTAGGAGAGAGAGGGGCAGGCATCAACGCGCACACCCTTGCGCAAGTCCGCTTTCTGTGGACTTGCGTTCTAGTATGCTAAAGGAGAATTACGTGCAATTATATGTGTGTCGTAGAGTTTTTTGCTGTAGCGAAGATTTGAAATGAGTTTTTGCCGGTTATGAATGTCCCGGTAAGTTTTTTTGATCATTTTTGTTTGTGATTTATCATTATTTTCTTTCTGAAATCCATGACAATAATTTGAATAAATTTACCTCTCATGAGAGTTTACGTCAGTATATTTGCGTATATAAAGACACTAATGAGTTTTACTAATTAAGTCATTCGTACTCTTCTTTTTTTCCAACGTCTTTTTCTATTACTGCATTGGAGCGATGATTGATTCGACAAGAAGATTCTGGAAAAAATGCTGCTAGTTTTTATCGAAACTCTGGCAAAAAGTCAATATAGATATGACTCGCAAATGAATCGCGTTTGTAATAAGCGACATTGATATCTTATATCTGTCTAATCATGCCATATCTTTTTTTCTGAAAATACATTCATAATCGTCGTCTATCGTGCACAAAAACCCGATACATAGATAAATAAATTTCACAAAGATGAGAGGGATACACACTTGCACGGATACACGCGTGGCATAAAGAAAGAGATGCCTATCATAAAATTTTCCGAATTGAAAAACGCTCTTTCTCTTACTCCGTCTTTTTACGACCTTCGCGGGAGAGAGAGAGAAAAAAGCCACAGATATATACACACACTCACCTCCCCTCGCATAAGTGGCTTTCAGCTACATACTCCCGTGTCCCTTCTCTCCATACGTTATTATATCTTTCAGCGATCTTTGAAACCACGCGACCTGCTCACTCTCTCTCTCCCGATGGTTTACACTATTTTAGGACCGAGAATAGGGGGAGTAGGGCGATTGCAGAATACGTAAGGCACCGTGCGGGGAACGAACGAAGGCTCGTCGTCGACGTCGTCGTGCACCGATATGCCATTTCGTACGCGTTTCATAATTCAAACCCTTTCTAGGCTCTCCCTCTACTAGTCCGTCTCTCTCTCTCTCTCTCTCTCTCTCTCTCTCTCTCTCTCTCTCTCTCTCTCTCTCTCTCACTTCGTTCGCTCGCCCTCGTTTCGCCAGCCATGACTCCTCGGCTTTGTGCGAGAGAGTGTACACACGTGCGCTCTCGCGGCTTTACGAGTCTCGTGCGCCCGATCGCAGTGTGTCGTTTTCGGCTGCGCTATACAATGAAGAGAGAGAGAGAGAAAGAGAGACTTTTCGAGCTTTCATTATAAGAGCAAGTGAATACAGGAGGTGGCTCGAAGTATGCGGATTTTTCGCCGAAGGTTATGGGTGAATGGAATTGTGAATGTGGAGAAGTGGATTGAAGGAAGAATGTCTTTGCTTTCTTGGAGAATTTCATGTAGAGAGAGCTTGAGAATTCTCGGCATCGGTGATTATTAATAAGAGAATTTAGATCAGCGTGTTTTATGATTGAGACAGTCAATTTTTTCACATTATTAAGACAACAAAATTTGAAGACTGGTTTGACTGGCTGTTTAGAGAAAAAAAAATTATTTTTCAATGAGAAATATTAGTGCGATTTATTTAAAGTCTTCTGATAACGTCACGGCACATGCAAATAATAATCAACGCATTATTATACTACAACGATGAATCTCAATTAAAAGTAAACACAATCAACTTCATTCACTCGGCAACATTTCATGCAAATTTTGATTTAAACCCTCATTTGAACGAACCTTCCTTACCTCCCAAACAAGACGTTCATAATCAACCAGCGAATTATTCTAAACAGGATACGCACACATACACAACAATCGACCCTGCGCAGAAGCTCTCTCTTTCCTCCACGCTAATAAGCAGCGAGGAATCCCGGGCGATTAAACCGTAATAGCGTACGATCCTACCTTCCTCCCTCCCTCCCTCGACACACAAAATTGAATGCTCAAAAGAAGTCGCGAGTTAGCGCCCGGCGGGAGCCGGCCAGTTATCTCGAGGCACAATCAGCATTGTGTCCCCGCGGAGAGAGGGGCAGAGCGAAATCTTATTCCTGGAGGCTGGAAAACAATTTAGTTCAATCAACATTTCTAGGTAGACACTGTCTTTCGCCGTCTAATTAAAACGCGGGGGCCGCCGCCGCGCGGACATAAACTCGGGTTATCTCGGTGCGCGTATCTCTCTCTCTCTCGTTCTCTCACTCTCTCCTCTGGTAGTCTCTTGGCTTAATCCGACTGCGCTTAAGTGCGTATATAGAAGTCCGTTCCGGCCCCGGAGACTGGTTACGTGTGTTATAAAGCCGAGGAGAGGCGACGAGACAATGCAGGTGGAAGGAGGACGAAATGGGAGGGATAAAAAAGGGACACCAAACTCTCTCTCTGTATCTCTCTCAGCGTAACGTACAAAGAGGAAGTTAAGTCTTTGATGAAAATTTCAATGAATACCGTACCTATATATATGTATGGTTCGCGAAATTTGTACTACCGTTACTTTATACTTAACCCCATATCAGTCTCTGTAAACCATCGATGATTTCTACCAGTCCGCCTTTTTTATTTCTCCAACTAAAATCTCTTATTCATCCAATTAACCGCGTTTAACCATACCGCAATCGCCTGTAGCCCTCGCAAGCACGACCCGGTCAACAGATCCAGTTCATCAGACCTAATCAAACGGCAAATAGCTCTGCGCTGGCGCGCTCAGACAGCGAGAAACAAAGAGAAAAATAAGAGCCGAGCAGCGGCAGCGGCTGATCACGAGGAGGAATAGGAACTCGGGGAGTCTCTCATTTCCTGTCTGCGGGGGTCCCGCAGGGGATACGTAATTAGCTAGTTTCGCTCGCTCTCGCCCCATCGGGAGGCCTCGACTCTCTCTTCTCTCTCTCTCACTCTCTTCTGCTACGACGTATGCCTTATTGCGCTATCGATTTCGACAAAATTTCGAATTATCGCGCGCGCGTCTGCCGTGGAAGTAAGTGTAGGGCGCACGGATGCAAAAGACGGCGAGAGAGAGGAGAGAGTTCGATTAACGAGGCCAAGGGGAGGTCTTGTATATAGAGGAAAAGGCCGATGGGAGAGATATTCGAAGGCGGAAGTGAGATGGGGCTGCTGCTGCTGGGGATCGAGGAAGTCTTGCTGTTTGATTTGATTGCGCGCGTTTGATTGGCAGCCGAAGGAATACATATATACTTTTATTATATATGTATATGTATCCGAGCTCATACTATGCGATTTCGCGCATGTAATTAAGAATTAATCGACGGGTTAATTAAAGACTCGAAATTGAAACAGAGCTGCTCTCTCCGCGGCAATAACCTGAGCACATTGAATAATAAGTCGCGCGCTCGGTCGGTGGTAATTACCGGCAACACTGATTCATGAAATCTGCCGATAATTACTCAATTAGCCGAGGAATCCTTCGCTGCGCTCTCGGTCTATCTCTCTCGAGCGTGCACCGAACCCCTTCCCCCCACCTCTTCCCCGCGTCCTTGCCGAGATCATCAAGTAATGAAAGAGCACTTCTTTCCTCCACGCCATTGTTAATAGAGCTTGGCCGGGGCATCGTCATCAAGCTCTCCACTCTCTCTCTCTGTCTCACTCGTGCGCGCGCGCGAAATCCGAGCGCCAAATAATAAATGAGCCTCTTGTTCCACCTCTTTCGCGTGACTGATAGACATCCGAGCGCAATCGTATCGTCGAACTCTCTCTCTCTTCTCTCTCTCCTCTACCCGTATCAATCGGAGAAGGTCGTCCACTCGGTCGCGTCCCCCTCGCGCGCGCGCGCCGCTCATAAACGACTCGTGATAAATGACGCGAGCGAGCTCGTTCGAGATTAATTTACTTCCGCCTGCTCGTATCTCGCTCTCGCGAATCGTGACTTCCATATTTCAAGCCGTTCGACGCCACAGCCGCCGCCTTTTGACGCCACGCGTGGAAAACATCGATGCGGCGGCGGCGGCGACGGTGCAAGTTTTTCTCCGTTGTTTTGGCGTTAGGGGGTTCCTGAAGAGGATAATGTCCGCGAGTGCATACTATGGTAAGGGATGTGGGATGTGAGTGTTCATTTTATTGTGAATGATGCTTTTGCTCATTATCGGGGGATGTGTGTAGGCTTCAAAATTAATTACCGATAATTAAGGGAAATAGGGTTTGCGTCAGTTTTTTTTTCTAGCTACGCGGACGTAGATTTGTTTCATGCAGCTATTTTACGAGTTTATTATATGATAAAAAGTCCGTGTTATTTAATTTGAAAATTTATAAATATTGGATTTCCTTATTTGATAGAATATCAATTAAAACCTCGAAGTATACAACAATTAAGTCAGCTCCGAATTCAACTGAACTCCGACTGTTTCCTCGCGACCTCAAGATCCGGAATCAAGGAGGGGAGTCGATATTCCGAATGAATTCCGGATCCGTAACGTCTTATTCCGCGCTCATCCTTCTCATCCGAGCGCGCAGAATGCGAGGAATCCATTGATTGAATACCCTCATCCTCCTACGCCGCCACTGCCTTTTCTTTCCCCGCGGGCTATGTACGCGCGGAAGGCGAGTTTGATAAATGTTCGAGCGGCGCCCGGTGATATTCGTAAGCATCTCGGGGGACTTGTATATATATACCGAGAGAAGAGAGTGAGAGATAGAGAGAGCGAAATATCATTCCTATTGGGCCTAATTCGATTTCGCCGTCAGTCTATCAAACGCGCGAAATGAGATCAAACGGGGGAGCGAGAGCGCCGGAATTACGTGTTGCTCGATGTTTTTCATTAATCGTGCGCGTGCTATATCGAAAGAGAGAGAGAGAGAGAGAGAGAGAGAGAGAGAGAGAGAAAGTTCCCCTCATTTTTATTTCATTGTCTCAGTCCGGGGAGTTTCGAGATCAGATGTATATTGGAAAATGCTAAGTGCGTTACTGCGTGAGATTTGACGTGCGCGAATGTCGATGAAATCTCTTGTTTCTGTTTTTCTAGATTTATACAAGCTTGAAGAATTCTGGTATTGGAATTACTCGCGATTCATAGAGTTACTACACTATAAACCAGTCGTCTCAAAATGCAGTAGGGCTGCACGATATAGCAAGATTAATCTTGATATTGTATTACCTTGCCTCAATATTCAAGACAATAATCGATACA
>UXGD01003349.1:0-20845 GCA_900474315.1 Torymus auratus | reverse complement strand
GATGTTTACACCCATTAGCTCACTTTTCAAATCCGCCACAGAGGGCGCTATCCCTACCTTTAACAAGGCGAATACGATTTTTTGTCTAGTGAGGCCGAAAATACAACATTCGCGATTGGACGCCGGGAGCGAAAGTGGTATACTTTCAGCCCACTAGGCAAAAAACATTTATTGATCAGATCTATAATGTTTTAGTAGTTTCTATAAGAATAAATCAAAATAATAAAATAAGTATATAAAGAAAATTTTTAGTAATGAAGTAGGTGTAGGCAATAAATATTTATAAACTTAAAAAAGGTTGTTAGAATACAATACTTTAGATCTACGAATAAGATAATACACGTGAATCTATCAACTCATTGATGAACTGATAATATTATAATACATGATACAATTAACAGACAAAATAAATTATTCGGACACTCTTTTGAAGATGATTTCTGCACGTTTGCGTTGCGTATATTTTTTAATATACGTCATGCAGGTAATTCAACATTTTATTAGATTTTTGTGCGCGAAATACTAGAGTCCGACAGTATTTCGACCACAAAGTACACGTAGAAGTCAATTGTTAAATAACGTATTATACTTATTTTATCTCGTTTGACAATAATTATTAATTTTTGAAAGGTTTTTATAGATTAGAGAAATGTAGTTAAAAAATTAGACGAATATTTGATTATTATAAGGGATAATTTTCGTTTTTATTTAAGTTAGTTAAATTATCAAACTGAAACATTTTCTCATATATTAAAATTATAGGAGGTTTGTGTGTGTGTGCGTGTGTAACATAAATAAGTTGAAAAAATACGTCAACATGTTTATAAGTAAAGATTAAAATTTACTTGACGATGATGGGAAATAATCTGTTTTATGCCAATAAATACTCTTAAGCAAACAATGTTTCTATTTTATTAAACCTAAATAATATAATAGTAAAAAATGACAAAATAATATACTTTAGATCTAAAGACTCAAACTACTAAATAACACACAAGGTAAAACCTATCAATTGAACATACAGATAACAATCTATTTACAAGAATTGAATTATTTTTTGCTTCTTTTCAAAACAAATGAAATCAAAGTTTAGAAAATGATGTTTAGTAGAATAATTGTCTAACAAAGCTTTTTTATAAAAAAAGCATATATTTACAAAGAAATTAGTACTACGATCCTGTTATACATAGTTACATTTCCTTCTTTCAACGTACAATATACGTTTAAAGTATGAAATCCTCGTCGTTGTTATTATATATCATCATATGTACAATATTGTAATTTATAATCTTTCTTTTCACATTTCACTCACTGGTTGTATCTTGATTTACAGATTTTAGTTCATAGTTTAACAATATTTAACATAATTAAATAATCATTGTCAACTTGTACATAACTGCTCCGTCTAAAAAAAATTCCTAATTTTTAGGGTAGAGCTCTACAATAAATTTATATTTATATTTGTATATAAATTTCCTAACTACATCAATTTTTCTTAGTCTGATAATTTTAGCTCATTTCTTACAAATCTGTACGCGTAAAACTCTGTATTTTCCGATTTCCTGGATCATCAATTTCTGTTATAGATTATAGTTTCATAAAAAAAATAATATAAAGAAAAACTATAACTTGTTATTTGTTAGAAGATTTATAAAAACCTTCTTATAATTTAACAAAACCAAATACGTAATATAAATGCAATAGATGTCATATGACGCTTAGCTTTTTTCCTTTGCAAGTCATCAAAACCTATAAAAAATAAAAGTAACTTAGTTCATTACAATTTAAGTTTTTGAAATCATCCAGAGGTATACGCGCAGCTCCACCTTCATGCATTCCATCATTTATTATACAGTATTTGCAGAGCAGAGATCGGTCTCATGTACCACTTCTAGCAGCCACAACAAAATTTCACAGAAATTTTCTCTTTTTGACTCAAAATATTGAAGTTTGTTCATTAGACGAATTGTTCAGTACTATTGGCGCCGATTTCCAGCAGTCGCCAAGCAGATTTTGGATTAAGTTCTGATGGGTCTCGACATAACACCCAGACGTAGTTAACGCGTAAGACTTTCTCTGGATCGCCTTCAACGACGTTGCCTTTAGCGTCTCGCACGCACATGATTTGTTGAGACGTGAAACTGATGGCTAGCACAGGACCTTGGTCCATCACTTTACCCATTAGTAAATCTACATTGTCGATATCTGAAAAGAACAGTAGGATTTAAAAATTTTAATTTGTGAATCTGGTCTAATTGATCTTAATAGAAAAATTAAAATGCTATATAGCTACACGTGCATAAGTATATTAAACAATGCCATAATATCTTGTTTGTTTACATTAGTCCAAAATAAGATTATTATATGTATTATTTTAATTTTTATAATTGATAATAAATAATGACAATTTCATGAAAATAAATATACTAACCCAAAACTTTACTGTCTAAACGATAACCCATTTTTTGTACTTGTGAGAGTGGTTGAGCTATAACATTATATGGAGCTTCATGACACCAGTCTTTTAAAATTTCGAGATCACCACGAATCATTGCTTCGAGTACATTAGGGATAATATCAGTTTCACAATCCCTGAGAAATTTAACTTTGTCAAAACTGGGATCTAGTTTGCAGATCTCTGTAAGTGTTTCAGACAACTCTGTTTTTTGGAAAAGGCCTCCAACGATATCAGTAACTTTATCTGTGAGTAATCTTGAGGCTCGTACTACAGGATTTTCTGATTCTTCATACTTAATTTTCCAATCAAGAACTTTATTGACATATGGATTTTTATCCTATAAGTTAAATATTTCATAGAGTTAAATATGTAATGAATATTTTTAAAAGATTAACAATGAATAATTGTACTAAAAACCTTTTGCATTGTGGTTTATGGTAATTTCTTAATATAGAAATAGATTATTTGAATTAAATACTTAGACCCTTCTAGAAATGTAACAAATAATAACTAGTTTATAAACATACCTTAAAATTTTGCCACGATTGATAAAACTTTGAATCCTTATGCAATTCCACCCCTGTAGCATCAAAGTTAGCTTCGACTGGTTTATCTTCACTTATATCAGCAATTTCTTTTCTTTTTCTCAATACTTTTGGTGCAATGTAAACTCTACCTAAAATGTTGAAGTATTATTAAATATATTTGTAAACATGTATTACATTAAGTAGTACTAATATTTCAAACCTTGGATTCCATGATTATCCAATTCTTTTCTAACAACTTCAGCAGTTTCAGATATAGTTTGGAAAGCTCCTGTTTTACCCAGAGCATGTCCTCTTTCACTAATAGATTCTGCTGCTCCTTTAGCTGATTTTGAAATTTCTTCACCTATCTGACCTGCCTTTTTTCCTATTTCTGTTTTACTTGCTTCCTCAATAACTTCTTGTACCTAAAATTTGTCATATTAAGTATATTTAACTTAATGTAAGTTCATATGTTTTCTTTCAAAGCTTTTGAAAAAAATATATTAATTTCAATCAAAGTGCAAAGAGTAGTACCTTTCCTCTGAAGCCCTCAATTTTCTCTTTAAGAACTTCAGAACTTTTACTAGCCTCAGATTCTACAGCATGAAATTTTTGTCTTGCTGATTTTAAAGCATCAGACTGTTCAAGTTTCTCAGCTTCTTCCCTGAATTTTTTTAGAGATTCTTTCATTTCTTTGTTCTTCTGCATTTCTTGCTTGATATTGTCTATGAATTTCCCAATAAAACCAGGTGCTTTTTGACTGGAGTAATAGCGGCAAGTTTGGTCGGGTGACCTTTGATTTGGTAGTGTACATGGTGAAATACATCTTATTACCGCTGGATTCCGATGATAGGTAAAAGATTTTGTTCGTGTGTGGGCTGACCGACCTATCCCTGACAGGTTTGCCCTGCATACAACAAAATTCTGAAACTGAGAAATACCCAATTTAAAATATTTTTCAATATGTACTTTTGAATGTTTTTAATTAATGTAAATAAGCATTATGTAACAGAAAACTTTATGTAACCCTACTTGTTAAATTATTTATCTTACAATTACAAAATTGTATATAAATGTAAATGACAATACAACTATGAAACTATTTAATTTCATCTAAATTTTTTTATTTTTTAATAAAACAATTTGATCTAAAATTTTTTTTTTTAATAAGAGTATTTTTTTTATTTGTAACAGTATAATAAGAAAATATACGCAACTGAAAAATGTTATCTCTACAAATAAATTGTCACACATAGATTGTAACAAAAGTTTTACATAATTAAAGCACCAGCCATTCTTTGAAATAAATATAAATTAAAAGAATACAAAATAAATAAACTTATCATCAAAAGAGTATGACAATTCTAAATATTCCTTAAATATCGTCATTACGTAAGCAAATGATAATAGTATGGAAAAAGGTATGCTTTCTAAGCGCGAAATAGCCCTAAAAACCAAAGTCGAAAGACGATTGCCTCATGCTGGTCAGTAGTTACCATCATCCTCGTGAGACCTAACCTCGCGGCCGTACGAAAAAGCCGGTCGTTTTTGAGGAATAAATATATGAAACTCGACCTTACGAACGGATGAATGAAATTACTCCGTGAAATTTTGAATTGTCAACTATGGAAGCGTGCCCTTAATTATTTACAGGCCGTGTTATTTACCATTTTATCAGTGATTTCCGTCGGGGGCCCCACGAACGACGATGATAAAAAAACGGGAGGAGAGAAGAGACGATCAGACGACACGCACACGGCCACGGCGGACGACAGCGATGAGCGAGGAACGGCGAAATCTCGTCGTTTGGAGGCGCGACTGTCCAACAACGACTACGACGAAAGCCCGCGTGTGCTCCGTCGATTTCGAAAGATTTCACGTTTTGCGTTCAATATTTCATAATTTCATAAAATATATATGTGCGCAATGTAAGAGATGGGTGGGATAAATAAAGTAAGGTAAAAAAAATTTAAATTTCACAGATCATTAATCTGCGGTTTATCATCTGCGATCACCAGCAATAATAAAACGAGGTGGTTATAATAATCATGATATCTTACTTACATCCAGTTTCTGTTAATATTTTTGTTTAATTTTGTTTATTAAAAACAATAAAATGACTGTTTAATAATAATTAAATTGAAAACAAAAGTACAATGACTACTCAAATGACTGCATAGAAAACTATCTTACCGATCGAATCCATCCGTATGGCGTACTTATCTATAATTTTAATTTGGAAAATGACATTCACCAAGTTGGTAAGTACTATATTTCGCATGACTAAATTTCATTATTTATAAAAATTCTAAAAAAAATCTTTACAATATAATTTCGTAACAAAATGTAGGTATTTTTTTATTTCTATTATTTTTGATCAAGTATATGTAACAAGATCAGGTATAGGTAACAAGTAACAACCTTATAGAGTAAACATCATCGGAGGTCATCACGGTCATCACTAATGTCACAATGACAACACAACTTGACATAAGCAACAGGTTTGACATTATTTATTAAAAGACAAAACACAACACTTATTCGTTTATGTTTACATCGTTTATCTTTTGTTCTGCGATTTCAGAATAAGAATTCATTACAACAATAAGACGAAAAGCTTTATTGAGGACCTTATACCTATATATAGAAGTTCAAATTAACAAGAAAGTATAAAGTGGTTTATATTAGCAATTTATTTTTTAAACCCGATTGCGAATATGACGAATTGACACGAGCATTTTGTGTTGTGTACACTGACGGCTGTCACTGTCACAGAACAGTTGAAACTTACCGCGTGTGAGGGATACTGCGGCATGATTGCTGAGTCGTGTTTCTGAAAATCTGAAAGCTGAAACACCCCTATACAATTCGCGGGACTCGATAACGGTGCACGGTGCACCGGTGTACTTATATATCCGTTCTTGGCGGTTGGCAGTCCGTATAATTGCGGTGAGAAACGGCGCGCGCATCCAGCTTTAAGGTTAAGTCGTTTTACTTTTTACCGCTCAACACCGCGCGCGGCGCAAAAGAGTACTCAGTAGACATAGTGGGAGTTTGCTAGTGTGTGAGTACGCAAGTACGCTGCTCCATAGTGCACAGACGCGTACGTTCTGTACCCGGAGAGGCAGTGTTGGTAGAGGGTACAGTGTGTGGAACGACGAGGCCGCGGGAGGAAAAAGCTCGGTCTCTTTCTCTGTCTCCCAGCGTCGCCGAGGCGGAAGGTATATGATGCACAAGCTGGAGAAGCTCAACTCTTCGATCGACATAATACCGCTGCAGAGCTCGACGACGACGACGACGACAACAGCGGCGGCAATGGAGGTTTTGAGGAGGCCGGGCCCCGGCAAGCCCGGGGAGAAACCGCGCGCCGGCCACGGCGATGACGGTCGCGTCTTTCGCGACCCCATGATTATCACCCGCGTACGCACGGTAAGTGTTTGCTTGACCTGAAGGACGCGTGTGTTATATTCTGGGCGCGTGCTTTATGCGGCTCTCGGACGGCTGTGCCGACGCCATGCGGCTTTTCTCCTTTGTTTTTGTGCGTGCGAAAGCGTGTGATCGTGTGCCGCTCACTGCTGTGCACCGCTTGTTTGTCGAAATGCTTACGCTAGCCGTATGCACGTTTGCTTGAGGAGGGTAGTTTGGCTAAGGAGGGGAAGGCAATTTTTGGCTACTTGAATGTTTATTTTGAAAATGACAGTGGGTAGGTACCTACTTATTCACAAATCATAAGTTTCTGCTTACAACAAAATCTGTTTATTTTCATTGAAATTTTCATTATGATGATGAATGAGTAGTAGTCATTGCTGCTGGTTTGGAATCCAAGTATGGCTTCTTGAGAGAAGTTTTTCTAACATCATTTATTATATTATATTTATTAATATTAATTTAATATCTACATAAATGGAAATTTTTCTTATTAAAAAAATAATATTAGGATATAATAGAATAAGTGGGTAGTTTACATAATTTGTTGAGTATAATGGATTTATTTAGCGATAAAATGTGTATTATTTCATTGGCTTAAATTATCATTTTATATAATAAATAATACGAATTTGAAAAGGTTTTTGTGGCTAAATTCTTATCAATGTGAAAATAATACATTAATACAGTTCTTATTGGGTGTAAAATTTATGTTGTTTATTAGTAATTGTAACTATGGTCAATAATATTTTATAATTCAAATATATAGCATTAAAATTTTGTAATTTGTTTATTTTTATAGTATTTATATGAGAATGAAGATAAAGTGTACATTGATGTAACTGAGATGGCAGACTATCTTCAAAGAAAATATCGTGACTATCGGGGCAAGAAACGTGGTCCATTTAGGGCAATGGTGCGTCGAGCTTATGATGAAATAACTGAAAATCTTACTCGACAGTCTGATGCACACTGGCCAGATGACGAAGATGACATAGACATAGAGGTAGTCTTTGAGCTTTATGGAATAAGGCTTTTGTTTGATTTTTTAAATTGATTTAATATTTAAATTATGATCTTTGCAAGACGCATGATATTAAAGCTAGTATTTGCATATTTTTAAATGCATACAGCATGCAACATGCATATGTTTTTATTTACACTATTAATTTCATAATACTTGAATTAAAACATTAGAAAATTATTAAAATTTGCAATTAAAACAACATATTACTTTAGACCAATTTACAGGTAGATGCAATGCCAGCTGAATATCTTCCAACTTATAAGCGCCAAGGATCAGGCAGACAAAATGGCAATTCTAGTGATAAAGAGTTAATTGACATAAGCAGTGATGATGAACAAACTAAAACTTATACAGCACCCCCTACCAAACCTGTCAGAGAACCAATGGAAGTAGAAACGACACAAGTTGCTAAGAGGCCACATCTTTGTCCCAGTGTTGAGCCCTCACGATCCATTCCTCAACAGGTATTACTTTTTACTTAATATTTTCATTTTGAATTAGTATTTAAAAAAAGACTAAAATTAATTTGTTATTGATCAAAATTGCAAACTTCTATCACAATTGATTGAATATGTATTATTTCAGCATTCTGAAGACATGCAAATTGATATGCAATCAAGAGGTAAAACAGAAAGATCAAGAAAAAGGCCTCGAGACAAAGAAAATGAAAGTCCATTTTTTGATACAGCACCAAAAAAAAAAACAAGAGAAGTTCCCGTTGTTAAATCTATAGTGACATTTTCTGATATTGGTGGCAGTATAAAAGTTCTTGAAATAGTCGCTAATTTGTTAATCCACTTAAAGCATCCAGAAGTTTATATTAAACTTGGAATCTCGCCACCAAGAGGCTTTTTACTACATGGCCCACCTGGTTGTGGAAAAACATTACTTGCACATGCAATTGCAGGTGTAAGTATAAATGACATCATTTTTATTTTTATGTTTTTAAAATTATTATTTGCATTGACGAAATTGGCAATATCTGTAAATATAAAATTGTTATATTTTTTAGGAACTAAAAATACCTTTGCTTAAAGTAGCAGCTCCTGAGCTAGTTGCAGGTGTTTCTGGAGAGAGTGAACAGAGAATAAGAGAACTCTTTGATCAGGCAATTGCAATAGCACCTTGCATTCTATTTCTTGACGAAATCGATGCTGTTGCTCCACATAGAGCGACTGCTCAGAAGGAAATGGAAAGGAGAATTGTTTCACAGATACTTTCATGTTTAGATGGTAAAGAATTAATAGTTCCAAATTATTTTTATAAATTCATTTAATTCAATTGAGCGAAATACAAAGTAATTTTTTCTATTTATTAAGGATACTTCATATGACTATAATAATGAAATGTTGAAATTCTTATTTTAGAGCTAGGACAGAAAGATAATGGAAACAAAGTTTTAGTGATAGGTGCAACAAATAGACCTGATTCAATAGATCCAGCTTTGCGTAGGGCTGGCCGATTTGATAGGGAAGTGTCATTGGGGATTCCCGATAAAGAGGCGAGAGCAGCAATCCTTAAAGTTCATACAGCCAAAGTCACTCTTTCTCCTCAAGTTAGTTTAACTAAAATGGCTGAGCTTACACCAGGCTTTGTTGGGGCTGATTTGGTTGCTCTTATTAGAGAGGCTGCAATGGCAGCTGTAAACAGGTATGTCTAGTATTATAGGCATTTTGCATAAACATAACTGTAAATTAATTATTATACTATTATTTTAGAACTTTTGATGATTTGAAGAAAAACGTCGTTGAAACCGAAGTAAAAATTGAATCAAACATTACTGAAAATATTACTGAATGCATTATTGAAGAACCAAAAGAAAAACCTCTTACAGAAGAAAAACCAATAGATACAGATAGTGTTGTAGAGGAAGAACCTGCTAAAATCGATGTTCCGGATGCACCAACGGAGACTGAAGCAGGAGGTAAACATTTATAATCTTTATAAAGATAATTTTTACCATAAAATCCTGACACTCAAATACCTATATACAAAATTAAGCAAACATTGTTTTTAATTAATTTTGTTATTTAAATATTTCTATTTTATTTTGATATTTTCAATCAAAATCATAAAATTTTTTTATACTAGATAAAGCTGATACCACACCTACTTCTGCTGCTACTGAAAAACCTAAGGGAGATGAAGAGATATCCGAGACTCCACAGTCACCCGAAACTACACCCGATCGTCCTCCGGTACCTCCCACCCCAGCTCCACAGGCGCCAATTGAAGGACCTCAGCCGGAACCAAAGGCGATTCAGCCAACGGAAGAGACTAAACAACCGGAGGAGACTCAACAACCACAGGAGACTCAGGAACAGGAGGTGATGGATGTACCCATCGTGTCGCCCGAGACTACGTCCGAACCTGCGTCAAGCGCACCTGTGATCGCAGAGGAACCGGAACATGCAGCACCCATGCAAGTCGAAGATAAGGGCAAAAAATTGACTGATATTTTGGGCTGGCTTCACAACGAGCCACCACTCACGCCTGAGCAGCTGGCTCTGCTCTGCGTCGAGGAACAAGACTTCGAAGTTGCGCTTAAGAACGTTCAACCGTCTGCTAAGAGAGAAGGTTTCGCGACTGTGCCCGATGTTACATGGGAGGACATTGGATCGTTACAAGATATTCGTCAGGAATTACAGATGACAATACTGGTATTTACAATATTTTATATTTTTTTGAGAAACTTTAGTAACTTTTATTCATTTGAACCGTAATTATCACACGATATTTAATAATGTATTAAATTTTTTTTATCTTCACTGTGTGTGTCGTTCCAAACAGGATGTATTCTGCAGTTAAACTAAATTGTTTGGTCTCAAAATGATCCTAGTTATTAATTAAAGTCATTTTAATATTATTCTTAATTCATTATTTGTAATCAAAATTAATTTATTTTTAGGCACCTATTAGGCATGCTGAACAATTTGCTAGTCTTGGTTTAACCACGCCGACTGGTGTGTTATTATGTGGGCCACCAGGTTGTGGAAAAACGCTATTGGCCAAAGCCATTGCAAACGAAGCTGGCATCAACTTTATTTCTGTTAAAGGGCCGGAACTTCTCAACATGGTAATTTTATTTTACAAATTTTTTAATTCGTTATTAACTTTTATTAATTTTATTTAATTGATAAATATGAATTTGACTTATAGTACGTCGGTGAAAGCGAGAAAGCAGTACGTCAATGCTTCATGCGAGCACGTAATTCGGCGCCATGCGTCATCTTCTTTGATGAGCTGGATGCTCTGTGTCCGAAACGATCGGAAGGTGATAGTACTGCTACGTCGAGAGTGGTTAATCAAATGCTCACGGAGATGGACGGTGTCGAGGGCAGGAAGGAAGTCTTCCTGATGGCGGCGAGTAATCGGCCCGACATCATCGATCCAGCGGTATTGAGACCTGGCAGGCTCGACAAGATCTTGTACGTTGGATTGCCAAACCCCAATGATCGAATAGACATATTACGGGCACTCACAAAGGTAAGTTTCTCATAAGAATTAAATTTACATAAATGATAAACAGCTAAATCAGAGATAAAATATTATTATTTTGGTATAATGCATAACCGCGATTTAATCTCAATTGATCATTTTTCGCAAACTATATATATTTAATTATTTCGCATAATATCCTAAATTGGGCTAATAACAGATGAGATTTACATTTCTTATATATAATTCCTTTACTTTTTCAATTTTGAATTTTATAATTAACTTGAAGACGTATACAACAAGTATATTTTTACTCTAAACATTATTTCACAATTTAAAAAATATTTTTATTCATTTATATATTAAATATTAAATTACTAATTTTAAATTTTCATAGGATGGAACCAAGCCAAAATTGGCTGTAGATGTTAATCTCGAAGCTATTGGTGGTAGCGAACGGTGTGATGGTTACACCGGAGCAGATCTTGCGGCCTTTGTCAGAGAGGCCGGTGTTGAGGCATTACGTGAGATTATGGGTGGTATGCCTGGTCCAGCTGAAATATGCGCGCGACATTTTGACGCAGCGTTTGATAAGATTCGACCATCTGTACAGGATAAGGTGAACTTTCTTTGTATTTACCATTTTCTCAGCTTAGCTTTTGTAACAGATGTATAATTTTTTTTTATTTTTATTATTTTTAGTTAATAGTATTTTAGCGATTTGCCACCTATAAATTATTCAATAATTTAAAAAATAATAATTCTATTTTCAGGATATCAGACATTATGAGAAGTTACAGAAATTGTATTCTGTAGGAAAAAATCAAAGTACAGACGTTCCAATGAGAGAAGAACCACCGATAGACAGTAAAATGGAAGCAATGGAAACTTGAGTTTTTTAACATCAATAATTTTTTCGTGTTTATGATTATTGTACATGAAGCGTAAGAACACAACCTTATTTCTTTTTCATCTAAAGATTCATACACTAGTGATCTAGATTAGGAAACAAAAGTATTTTTTTATTAAAATCATTTGCACGTTGCAGCATCATATGTAAATGTAGAAAATGTATTTAGTTTTTAAAAAGTAACAATTCTTATGATAGAAGATGTTTTAGTTATGTTTTGATAAAGACCACTATGGCGTGAAAACTTTATACGTAAGAATACATATATAGATTTAAATAAATAACTTTGGACGAATATATTTCAAATTTGTATTTTTTAAAATATATAACACTTCTTTGCTATATTATTCACCATGGTTACAAATCCTGCATATGTTTCGCGAACCATTGGTCGAATCATTTCTTTTGGCAAAATAAATGAAGTACCATTATAATCGGGTAGTTCCAGAGTGTAAACAACAGGCACGGTAGCTTTTTCCATTGCCCAATCGTCACTACCGCCAGAAGCAGCATCTGTGTATTAAAACAATTTTCTATTAATAATATTTGGTTAATATATTTTTTTCTTTTTTATAAAATTTAAAAGTAACATTCTTAGAATATACATTTTTTCATTTTTATAGTAACCTTTTCATTGCTTCATGAATTAATAAGAAAGAATTAAGTTTTCAATAAAATTACATATGACAAATTGAATTTATTTGTAATATAACATTCAAGGTAAAATAAAATTACTTACAAAGTATATTTGTAGAACTTCCAATTTCATATTTTACCCCATTTATTTTTTCAATTGCTTTAGCAACATTTTGAGCTATACGATCCTAAAAAACAAAAAATAGTGCTATAAAAAGTCTATGGCGAGATATATATACATAATATTATACAAGCCCACCAAAGTTCTCCAATGTGGAGGGAGTTTTTCAGTAAATCCCCAGGGGTACATAAGCAGCTACAAATATATAAATGATAATTCAAAATTCTTGTTATTTTTTTGGCAACGAAATTAATTGTGTATACTCAAAAGATAAAAGCGAAAATGTATAATTCGACGTATTATTTATGTAAAATTAATATTGAATAGTTCGATCTATTTCTTAGAATGAATTTTAATGAATGGAAATAACGAATTTAGTTTTTTTTTCTGATACGCAGAAACCTACCGGACCATAGCTGTGTAACGTAAGGTATGTAACAGGCTCATATTTTAAGATGAGATCGCGGATAGCTTTCGATTCTGGTTCGCTGAAGGGACTGCTTCCAGCGTAAGTATCAGTACACGGGTCTGCATCGGCTCTGAATTCTATAAAGAAAAACATGGCTGTTTAGAATTAAGTGAAAGCAGTACATTGATTTTGATCAGTTTGTTATTTTGCAATATTCTTGAAATGATGAAATACGTATTATTTGTACGCATAGATACCAATAGTGAATTGCTATTTTTTTCTACACTGAAACTTATTAATATTTGCTGCAATGAAAAATGATATATGGTTCAAGAGGATACCGTGAACAAAATTAACTGTAATTTTTGTCTACTTTATCTTCAATGTATGTAATTAAGGAGATGTAAAACTGGCGAACCCTTTTACACCCCCTTAACATTATTTTGTACGTGCATAGTCGGTTCGCAACGACCGTTCAATCTGAAAAACAATTATTTAGAATAAGAAAATATTGAATCTGTCTGTAATAATTAAAAAAAGTATAAATTGATTGAATCTATATTCATTACCAAAAGCATCATTGCGCATCATCATGCCATTCCATCACCCTGAATCACCAACACCCCCTGACAACTATAAATTACGGCCCGATCGAATAATCAATCAACGCGAGCTGCAGCGCGTTCTCTAGGTCTTGCAATCAGTGGTGTACCTTTACGACGGTCGGACGTCGTAAACGGCAGCCCCGCCGTATGTGCGCGGCGCGTGCAATAAGTACTTACCTCGCCAATGCGAGTCAAAGTTCCGATTGAGGTCGACGCCCCGGCAGTTGGTGCCCTCGAGATGGGCCCTCGACTTGCGCCACATGCGGTCGAACCTGTGTGAATACTCGAGTCCGTCGGGGTTGACGCAGGGCACGATGACGAAGCTCATGCGATTAGCGTACAGCTCCTCGTGCTCGACGATTCGCCGCATGATGTACATCGCGGCCACGTGCGAGGCCCACTCGCGGGCGTGGATACCGGCGTCGATTACGAAAACCTGGTTTATGCGGGCGAACGTGCGTTATTGCATGTATATGTTGTTGAGTTTCTTTTTATGTTTGTGATAAACTATTTTGCTGTGCGCTGCATTAAATTCGTGGTTATTTACTCGAATGAAATAAACTTACTGGTTTGTTTGGTGATTTCTTTACTTCAACTGCATACATTGGTCTACCTTGGAAGCTCTCTCCGATTTCGATTAATTTCGAATACTTTTTGTCACGAACAATGTAGTTCATAAAATCAAGGATTTCGTTATAACGTGGAAAATAGTCGAAGTCATATACAGCCGGTATTCCTAAATTATCAAACGATCTGACTACAATTTGCGATTCAAACTGATCCATGGCTTCATTCATCACTAATTGACCCACATCTTCATTTAAAATCTTAAAAAATAAATTAGTGTAATTAAGTTCGTTATACTAAAACAATTATTTATAATTATAACGTTGATGCAATTATGTTTAGTATCAACAAGTAATTTCTCTACTATATTATAATAAAGTTTATAAATTTTCAATTTCATAAGCAACATTAAACATTTATTATCACATAAATATAAATAATAAATTACACTATTTATAATACTCGAGAACATCATATTATACTTAATTTAAATGAACGCCATGTTAATTTAATATCGAACATAATGAGATAATCGGTAACTATACTATGTTTTATCTTAAAATAAATAATAATTTACTTTAAAAGAACAGATGTAGTAAATTGTTATGAACCCAGTTCGATAAAGTATTCCCTCGATATCCGTTTTAAAAAAGTTACCGACTCACAAGTAGGTATAGACAATTTTACGGCTCATGAGGCCGTACAATTTTACGACCGTGGACAGAACCTTATCTTTTGTCGTAAGTGTCCGTAAAGTATTATGTATAATTTACGGTCTGTTTTGCGGTCGTAAAGTCGTACTTTACGGACACGTATAACAAAAAATAATCTCCATTACTTACTGGGCCGAAAAATTTGATGGATCTTGTGAGAAGTGTGCATCCTCGGACGCATCAGTTTTCACGTGGTCCGTAAAATGTTACTTTGGCCTAGTACCAAGAACTGCTATTTATTTCGTCGTAAATGTCCGTTAAAATATTACGTTCTTTGCGGCCTGTTGTGAGGCCGTGAACTTCTATTTTTACTTTGCCGATACGAGTCCGTAAAATACAACTTTACGGACTCCAAACAGTCCGCAAAGTACCTACTTTATGGATACATATACGAAAATAAAATTTTAGTCATTTTATTGATGACAGCATTAGTCAATACCTAAGTCTACTTGGTTGTATTTTGATTGGTAATTCGGTTATGATCGAATCCATCTCAAATCGAAACTGCTGCGTTCTTCTCTAACTAGAAGTGTCAACGCGCGCCGTATCGTCGGCCAAGCAAATTTTACTTGTCCATTTCAAATCGACCAATCACAATCATTAGAGATGATAATCTCTCAAGTCCATCTCTTTTGTATATAGGAAAATGACTCGAATCGTATTTTTTTATTTTTTTATTGCACATAGATTACATCCACTTGTTCAGAATTTGAATCCATTTTTCTTAAAAACATTTTTTTAATGGAAATTTTTAGTTAGAGGATGTAAATACTTATCAAACGATGTGTGTTAGATATCCTGTTTTCTTATTTGCAGGGAAAAAAAAATGAAATTTTTTTTCGCGCCTGATCATCGCCGGGCGTGATTATGCCGGGAACTTGGACTTATCATAATAGTGCTGTTTTCGTTTATTTTTTAATCGCATTTCTTAATTTAATTATGAAGCGGATCAATAAATTACAAAATTAACAACCAATCAACGAATTCTCATTACTTACTCATAAGATTTCTATTTTTGTGACATTTCTATTAAATTTGCCATCATTTGGTATAAGTATATTGCACATGTTAATGTAACAGCGCGGACGATCGCGAGGATCAAACGCATGCGAAACGCGCAGGCACAAGCAAATGGCAAAGCATCTTTATATCGTTTCTCGAATGAGTCAAAACAATTCCAAAATAGAACGTAATAACCTGTAAGGCCGCAGCTACGTAGTCTTCAACCGCTCAAAGTATCCGGTACGTTTTGTTCTTAATAAGACGTTTGTCGAATGCTATACATATTTTTCAATCCGATTCAAGAACGCACAAAACATTTCTTGGATGGATTTCATACAAGAATACCTGGAATTCACAATCTCAACGGAAGTTTAAAGCAATATTATATCTAATCATTTTAGCGGTACAAACATCTGATATAGAAACACCACCATCGATTCAAATTAATTATTATAATCAAGAAACACTCTAAAATGTTATCTAGTTATTCTACATATTTTATATAGGCTCATTTTTACATTGAATTAGGATAGATAAAACAAATTATAAACTACAATAAACCATGAAATGATGGACTTATATGCCACGCACAAAATCTGAAATATGGACTTATGTTGTTACGTTTTGGGTATACCGTAACTTTAGGACAATATTTTACGTACTGCTGACAGTTTTAAATAAAAAAGTCCTATTTCTTGATAATCTAAGGTTAACCCAATTTTCAAACAAATTGACTGTGGTTATATGCTTCGGAGCCACAGATGCGTTATTAGTATACTATGCAATGTATACAAACTCGCATGTTATACACATGCGCAATAATGACTTTCATTTTTTACTTTTCGGCTTTCTAGATTTTTTAATTTTATGAGTGTCTTTGGTTTCCTTTTTCTTGATTTTTAGTTCACAGTAAGCGGACGATTGGCAGTTTTGGCTGTAATGTAATGTGCTTTATTTGAATATAAGAGTTTTTTGAATTCCACGATACTTTGGCACTTGAGCCAATCAACATTTTTAGTTTGTCTATAGTATGTCTTACAAATGAATTATTTTAATTGCATTAGTATAATTTTCAACAAATTTTACAAAATCATTTGAATTTTCTATAGCTCAAGGGGCTTTTGAAGATTATGAAAACTAACATAATGCTTTATAAGTCCATCCACACCATCTACAGCTCCTTTACCGAGACCAGTAGCAGAAAAAAACATTTTATATCATAAAGTGCTCGTTTTAATTGATACAGTTGTAATCGATTATTAAAATGACTAGCAGCTCAGATTGATACAATAGTGATTTGTTTGATTGAAGTACAACCATTTTCTTCCAAAAGAGCAGTGATTTTTTTATAGCTAGTAAAACAAACGCTGAATCGTGTTTTCTATCGGCACTTATAATCGTAAAGATAAACATAAAGATAAAGCACATTTCTTTATAGCCAAAACTGCCAATCGGCCGATTATTGAAGTGAAAACAAAGAAAAAGAAAACCAACGGCACTAATAAAATTAAAAAATCAAGAAAGCCGAAAAGAAAAAAATGACAATCATTTATTGTCCATGTGTATACACATCTATTTATAATGACTATATGTTGAATACGACCGTCAGGCGCAAAACATTTTTTTTTCAACATAAAAAACAGGAGATCTGGCACACATGGTTGGATAGGTATTTATAACCCCTAACTATATGGATTTTTCCAAAAAGTCCCTTTTTTAGTAAAAACTGCATAAATTATTTATTTATTTTTTATTTTTATGCAAATATCATGCAGGGAATGAAAGAGGGCGTTAAACTGAATATAACTACGTATAGTTTACTCAAAAAATTAAAATACGCGTGAAATGGCAGCAGTTTTAAATTGGACTTGAAAAATAAAATTTGAAAGTTAAGATTTCGTAAAAAATTCTGAACATTTCAAAGTGAATGCTATATTTTAGTGCAATCGAAAAATGAAAACATGTCGAATCATTTTTAGAGGAGACCAGCAATACTTAATTCCAAAATGATAAAAAACAATTATATATTTTCTAATAAATTAAAGTTGTACCAATTTTATTAGTAATTAAAACTAATTACTAATTATTAATTATTATTTTAATTATTTTTATAAAATTTACAATCATAAAATAACATTCAAAAAATATAACTATAATACCTATATAAATTAAAAATATTTGGAGTATCCAATTATTTTGGAAATACACATTTTGAGACAGTAAAACTCGAAAACGCATCAGAGAAGAAAATGGCTTAGATAGTAAAATTAAAAAAATATGAATAGATAGCTGAATTTTAAACGAAAATAACAATAACACCATTCAAAGGACTATATTTATAAATGTTTTTGCTTAATTCTTTTTAATTTATTGCCATATCTAAATAAAAACACGCAAAACACAAAATAGATCTTCAAACCCAAAATTTTGTAGTGGGCATTATTCTTATGCATATGTGGTTTGAGCTATAACGATGCTAATTTATCAATAATTGTTTTTTTGAATAATAGAAATGATTCTTGCAGACATCAATAAAATCATATGTTCACCACTAGCTGCGGCATTGTCCAATATAATAACAAAAATAACTGACAAGACGTATATTGATCGATATGAAAAATGTAAATACATCTTAGTACTGCAATGTCGGAATAATGTAATACGATTTTGCAAAGATCGAGTACCTAATTAATAACAATCGACTGATTAACATAATCTATCCTTAACTCATAACATAAGGAAGATGAATAAAGTTTATATCAATACAATAATTTTGATTTAGTTTAAAGACACTTTGATAAATATTATTCTTTTTTTGTTAAATAAAGATGATTTTTTTTATTCCTATCATTCTTATCTTGGATTTGTGAACCACTTAAAATATTACCTTGGATTCCTGAACCACCTAAAATATTAGAGTTGGGAATTGTAAAAAAATGAATTTGTAAAACAAAGACCATACATTTGGCAATGTTACAGAGCCTTTATAACTGCACAAAACTTACAAATAAAAAAGTTAATGATAACTTATTTATATAAAGAATATAACAAATTTTAACTCATTTTCATAAAGATTTCCATAGATTTAATTAAAATTTAATGGTATTTTTTACTTTATAGCTTATACGATGATTCATCATATCCTGCTCAAACTGTTTGGTTAGATTAGGAGCTACCATGAGGTGCGCAATCCCTTGGACAGTCGGGTAAAGCCAAAAGTTGAAATCTTCAAGTCCGTCATATTGTCTAATATAAGCAACCTTCTCTGGTGTGTCCACAATTAAATGATAAAGCACAGACCTGCACAAAAACATTGCTTTCAATAAGTTGATGAATTCTTATCGCACTTTTGTGCATTAATCAAGTAATCAATTTTCGATTACAAAATGTATAAATATTTAATTCTTGCTTTTAATTGTTAATGGACTGCGTGACGTTATTATTATCGACTAACTGTAGCAATAATCCAATTAAATTATTGACAACCATAAATTTAGGTTGCTTTGATTTTTAATACGAGATTACCTTTACACTAAATATAATAATATTAATAGTATTACGTTGGATAAACCAATTATTAGACATTAATAAATTGTTTTCATTTGGTTAGGAACAGTTTATGACTGTAATAATTTTAAAAACCTTCAAAACAAATTAAAATAACGTGAAATTTGATGTAGGGATCTGTAATCGGCTCCGACATGCCCAGAACTTATGCAATTCTAATTGAAAAATATAAAGTCAATGATTATAATTACAATGAGTCGTGTAAATTCTTTCGTTAAAATACGTAAGAATTCGAACGTGTTTTATTATTGATAAAATAAATATTACTTCCACATGAAAACATAAGTATAATGTTACATAAAAACAGTAAACAATGCAATAGAGTATTGATTAAAAACTGAGTTACGGTTTTATTAATTATATTTTATGAAACTTATCAGAATTAAAAATCAGTACATTTTGTTAGAAAAACTTGTTGCTAAAAAGACGAAAGAAAGAGGAGAATAAAAGTTTTTATTGAAGATTTCTTATGTCGAAGAACCTTTAGTGATTAAGCGATGCACACTGAAAAATCGGTAAAAGTTTGATTTGCATAATAGTGACAGCTAATTTTATGTAAAAGCCAATTAAGGTTTTTCCATAAAATTAACATATTGACTTCCCACTTTCTATTAGTTTTTTTAACTTGTTTCAAATTTCCGAAAGTCGCAAAATTACGACCATTAATACAGATTTTAATGAAATTTTACCCTTGGTATTCTCGAACTTGCGCACCATCTGCGTCGGAAGTGAAGATGCTGGACGCAAATGCGAGGCAAAGTAGCAAAGTTAAAGGTTTCATTTCGACTGACTATTGTGACTCCAAGTAAAAATTAATGTATTGCGTAGAAACCGTTTTTATACGCTTACGTTATGAGCGACTCTTGGTCGTAAAACTGTAGGTTGCTCATATACCTTTAATTTATGCGGTATTAATTTCTAATATCGATTTCGATAATCCACTTACTGAGTGTATGAGAACCTTGATTAATTTCTGGATACGCTGGTTATTTCTTTATAATGTAGCACAATGTTTTCGTTGTTCAATGACTACGATTACAAGTTAGAAGCTCTTTATTATTTCAATTGTTGTTTTATCTTAAAAACGAAGCCGCTTATGATTCTGTATATTGATGAAATAATACTAAATTTACTTTCCTGCCAATAATAATATGTTTATAAGGAACATATCGACGGCTGAGCGGAACAAGATGCTATCTCGGCTGAGGCTAACAGAAGATGCTATCTCGGCCGAGGCTAACAGAACACGTTATCAAGGCCGAGGCTCACAGAACACGCTATCTCGGCCGAGGCTCATAATAGAAGATGCTATCTCGGCCAAAACTAGCTGGAAATTGCTATGTTACTCGGCCAAGATAGCATCCCTGCTAAAAAACGTAGATTGAAAAGAATTGGAATCGATTAAAATTCAATCGATTTTGAGACTAATTCTTGATACC
>UXGD01003348.1:0-20846 GCA_900474315.1 Torymus auratus | reverse complement strand
ATGCAGAGAAATTGAAGAAAAAAGCAGTGGAATTTAGTATATCACATGCAAACAAAATTATTCAGACTGCAGCATTCCAGTCTTTGGAACATTTAAATGTACATATACTTGCAGATCTTTTTCGAGCGTTTGCTTTAAAACAAGATACATAATTTTCACAAGTTTTATAACAATGGCTATTTTTTTCTTTTTTTTCAATAGTCTTTCCACGTACTATAATATGCACAATCTTTTGCACAATTTTATTCTTTGTTTAATTATCTAAATTTTAATTAATATAAAATTATAGAGATAAAATATTTAATAGCATGAAAATATTTCAAGATAAAAATAACAACACATACTAATTTTATTATGAAAAAAAAGAATATGTTAGTTCTTTTTAATTATATAGCAACTATTATGCATTTTATTTACTGATATGTTAATTTGCTACATTATATGTATTGTAACAAATGATGGTCATTCAACAATAAATCATTTTAACAGATATAACAATAATAATAATTAATATTATTATGAACTCGATAATATAAATCCAAGTATTTATTCCCATTACAGACAAACGTTTCCTTCGATAGAAGGAACTTCACTGTAATGGGAAACGAAAACTGCCCAACGATTAAAAAATAAAGTAAACCAAATTTACTTACATCATATATTATAATATATTCTCTCGGTAATAAGACTTAAAGGTATGATGTCGAAAATTGTATAAACGAAACTCGCTATAAAAGATAAAAGAATACATGCCAATAGTTAAAAAAATAATTGAGAAATTGTGTTTATTTTTTTTCAAAAATAAAACCAGCTTATTTGAAGTATTTTGCTTTTTTGTTAAATATAACAATTTTTCTTAAATTGAAATATGAAAAGTAAATTTTTGTTTAGTAATATTTTTATAAGTGCTTAATATACTATTTTAGCATCCCACGCGTAAAGTATTATGTTTACTCCCTGTTGTCAGGAAAATAGATATTGCTTTTCCTAGGATTTAATATTAATTACTTAAACATTATCAATTTTTTTGGCAATAGAAAAGGTACAATTTTTCTTTTATTTTATTCTTTTTTTTAAATTTATGTAATAGAGTAAATTATTATAGATAATCAATCCTTTTTAGTTGACAAAAGAGAAAATAGAAAAATATCAAGTGATACTACTGTTACGTGTGGACACGCGTATGAATATCAAAGAACAGAATAAGCAAGGCATCCGATTACAATATAACGCCGATTAGCAGAAGTCCGGCCGATGGCGGTCGTGGCTTATTGGTAATGTTTCTGACTCGCGAGTCGGCGGCTCTGACTCAATCCCAGGGTCACTTCTTATTATTAAAAAAAGATTGTGATAGCTCACTCATGACACTATCAAGTAAAACTCTTCTATGAAAACAATGATAATAGTAGAATTATGCCAGCTTATAAAGACAAGTGTATACAAAATGATAATATATACAATAGTGATTAAGTGATAGTGTATACAAAATGAATCATAATATTTAAAGTAAACACAACAGTATCCCGAATTGAAAATAAGATTCAGCAAATTTTACTTAAAGAAACTTTTTCAGTGAATGTTTACTTAAAGAATCGAATAAATTGCGATAACAACAGTTAATAATAAGTAATAAGGTACTCTCAACCATTTAAGCACCCTAGAATATAAAAAATAAAAAAGTTATTCATCTCTATTGACCATGTACTACGGCCGTGGGAGTGTATCTTATACACAGGAACTGCAGTTTTTTCCATTTTTTACATAAAGATTTCTTCAAAATTTTGTCGGTGATAGTCACTTTTCAATACATCATTGTAAACTACAGCCAGAAAAATTAATATTTGCAAACTGAACTTTCTCTCATAAGAGTCTGTAATAAATGTACGAATTTCAAACTTTTTTTCTTTTTCATTTACTCGGCATTTCAGATTCCAGCTTTTGATTCAGAATTTTTTATTATTCTTATGCACCTGAATAGTAATAGTATAGAGCTTCCATAGAAAATATCAAATTTAGTCTAAATGGTTTACAGATATGTAAATGATTTCTAACTACAGACAGTATTATAAATAAAATTTCAAGTCTCAACTTATAAAAACATATAATTATAAACCCAAGAACCTACTCCTTATACGTTATAATATTTGATACCGCCATACCCATTGGAATTTACTCTTTCCAACCCAAATAATAACATTTTCGCACCAGTTTCCCAAGTATCTCGCGCCTCTCCTGTTTCGCACGCCCCAACCCTAAACCAAAGCAGCGCAAACAGAAGCCCAGAAAATATTCCCAGATACTTACAAGAGGCTCGTATTACCCGAGCGCGCACATCTTAAACCTCCTCCCCCTATACGTACCAACCGCGCGAAAACTTTTTAAAACTTCGAAACTTCACCGCCGCCGCCTCAGCGTGTACCTATAGACAGAAAGTTACTTTCGATCATCGCATTGTCCTCATCGTGCATCCATAAATATCTTCACGGACGCCCGATTACTATTCCGCTCGCGCGGTCAATTATTACGAATTTTGCCTTACGCTATATAGTATAATACGTACGTGCGCAACTGAAGGGCAGAAAGTCTGCATATACATATATGGGTACGCGTGAGTTGCCGTGATGGAAAGGCAGGCCGCGAGATTTGTGGAAACGCGACGGGGATGTCGTAAAACTCGGCTAGGCGCGTGCGTGGTGTGCAGCGCTGGGAGAGAAGCACTTATTAATGAATCTTCCGGGATCGTGTATGTATGTGTGCGTTTAGAGGGCTAAAAGGGATACGTGCGAGTAGGAAGTTGCCGTTACATTCGAGGTTTCATGGGTGAAAAGTGGGAAAGTGGAAGGCATTTCGGACGAGAGATGGATAGAATGATATTGTGAGAGATAGGGTGAACTTTGAGTGTTACGTACGTATGTTTTCACGAGAATGGTCGTCTTTTAATTCTGTAAGATCAAGAGATGTGAAAAAAAAACATTTGGCAGCATGGCGTAATGAAGTACGCAAATAACAACACACTTTGCATTTTGTATAATAGCAACAGTTTGTTTACACCCATCTCTATGTAAATTCAATCGAATCATATTTTTCGGTTATAGCCAGGAAAATTAATTAGAGAGCTGTTAATAGATATTCAAATTGCTTTGAATTTCAAATTAAAATTATCATAAATTGATTCGTATTGTGCGGTAATTAATGCAAAAATATGGGCATCTGTTAGTAATTGAACTTTCATTATAAAGTGCCGTAAAGTTTCCTATACTACATGCTGTGATACCATAGAAGTTTGTAACGTGTAAAGCGTTGTGGAACGTTGCAAAGTTTTAACGTTTCATTTTTTACGCGAAACCTCATAATTAACCGCATGCATATTAAGTTCGAACAATAAAGCCATATTACTAATAAATTATCAAAAACATAATGTATAAAATGAGTTCAACAATCAAATAGTAGAAAAAAAATTACAATTACGATTATCATTCTATACTATTGGATTCGTCGTTGCAATTTCCTAAACGGCATTATGGACATTATTATTTCTGCTGGAACTGAAATAATTTCGTTAAGCTATGAGGCAAATCATACGCGCGCGCTTGATTGAAACTGACGAAGTGAATTGCTTTACATATCGAGTGCTGCTGCTCTTTAACTTTTACATCGCGCGAGATCCGTAATTCGTTTCGCCCCTTTCGGAAATGTAACAGCTAATCTTGGATCTAGCACTTTCGACTTTCGACCTGTCAATACAGTTTGGCGAATTCTGCTAATAACGCGTGTTACAGATCGTTTCGAATTTTATTGATACAGAGTTCGCGTACAATTTGGCATTTCGAAAATTGTAGTAAAATTTGGTGAAGCTAAGATTTGAATATAATAAAACAAACAAATTTTTTGTAAATCTAAAATGTTGTCTTTATTAAGTTATAAATTGATATACCATGTTTGAAAATATACATTTTACAAATTTTTATCACATAACACTTCAATTTGGCCACCAGTAAGCTATTTTTAAATCTTTAAAATTATGCACTAATTGCTGCTAAATTTGTACGTTTAATTAAGAAATTTCAACGCAAAAGCGTTAATTTAAAATAAATTTAACACTAGCGTACCTGGGTCAGTTGAAGAAAGGAAATGGGAAAATTCTGCACTCAAAGGCACACGTTAATCGTGCCCTAGATAAAACTTGAACGCGAAATGCTGTTATTACACGCCTCTAAAGCTCGTCATTCGCCAAATTAGATGCGCGCCAAATTACAGGAAATTTTCGCAATGCTTACATTTGTTTACGTTTTGGACGATTACCAATTTTCGTAATGATCAGAGGAAAACACAGTCATCAGTGTAATTGCAAAATTAGCTGTGTACTCTTTTGACTGTGACGTAGATTCAATTTCAATTCTTACGTATTCTTTGCACGGTGTTCCTAACTAACATCACTGTGATGGAAGAAAATAAAATTAGTTTTGACACACTCCAATTCAAATGATATACCGATTATAGTATTTTGATTGAATTTTGTCTACTTATTTTATCAATAGTATATGATTAGATTAAGTTATAATTTTATTTTATTTCATACTGTAGAATTAAGAGAATTTAATTATTTTTACTTGTGCAAGACACGAAAATTAATATAAATGCATTTACGAAACAATGATAATGTATTTTACCTAAAAAAAATGGAGTGCGGGGATATGATAAATAAATTTAAATTTTATTACTAATAAATGAAGAAAATCAACTTTGTTATTACATTTGCATTTTTTAGTATTATTACTTTACAATGGTATGTATAACATACAACAGTGCAAGTATACCACAAATAATTCTGCCATTCTACTTATAAAAATGAGAACAATACTGAGATTATTGTCAATATTATTTAATATACAAAATCAAACGGTAAAATGAAGAGTAGTGTCATTTATAAAACTACAGTGTATAGTTGAAAATACTTTTTACAAAAGACATAAATTTTGCTTTTTTATGAAATGACTTTCTGTCATAAAATTCCACTCGAATTTAGCCACTTTTATGCATGTCATGCAGGCAATTTCGCACTCCTTTTAAATCAATAATGTATTCACTCTTTTCGTTGCAAAAATACCAGACAGAGTTTCCATATCAAAATGCAACAATTTTCTGAAAAACTTTGTTTTACTTATTCGAAAAAAAAAAAAATTGAAAATGAATACAATACGAACGTAAATGAATTGTTTATAAATAAATAGGAACAAACAGAACCATGAGAATAAAAATAATGAAAACTGCTGTCGACGTATCTTCAAAATACTCATTCGACAATTCAACGTACAAGCCCACATTCCCAAACTCCAAATGGAGCAATAACAATCCATTTGCAACCATACCGACGACCCCGAAAAAAAAACTCGGCAACAACGATCTTTTTACGGTCTTCCAAAAACCGATGCACACTCTATATAGCATCACAAACGTTCTCACCATCCAATTCCCAACAACAACTTCCCTGCCTCGTTCAATCATTCGTCCACTTTCTCTCTATCCATGCGCTTCCATGGCGAAACACAGGTGTGCAAACTTCGCACGCTCATGCAACTACGCCCTGGGCCAATGAAAACTGTCCCCTATATACACACACAGCAGCGTATTACGATATAAAACGCGCTATAAATCGCCGCGGCGTATATATATATATCCGCGCTTAAGGATCAAAGTTTCGGAAACGCGAGTAACGAGCCGCGATTAAAATTAATAGCCCAGGCAGCGGAGGTAGAGCGAACCGAGACGTGTAATCGTGCCCAGCAATATATACTCACACATACGTGTATGTTTATACATGTGCATCTTGCGCTACGGGTATAATCTTAATTGAAGCCGCCCCGGCCAATCGGCGTCCCGGGTATACGTATAAACGCTCGCTGCATGCGCACATATCCATCCCGTTCTTTATACCGCGCGCAGAGGCGTGTGTAATATACGCTTCATGCATATATATGTATTCTTAGGTGTAGGTGCACAGGGACGCGGCCATATATATAGGCTAGAACGGCCGCGATTGGAATTCACGGCTAACCGCGCGAAACTCGCCCCGAAGTTATACCCGTACCTACCTACCTACCTACCTCCCGGACTTTATGCTGCAGCGCGCGGCAGCGAGCGAGCTACCAAAGTTGGATGATCGCCTTATAATTCGTCGTCGTCGTCATCGTGCGCTACTATATATATATGCATATTCTCGCGGTGCACATCCCTTTAAACTGTGCGCCGAGCGCTTCGGCGCGCATGCATATTTCGTGCGATTCGCGTTATGCATATATGTAAATGGGAGCGAGCGTACTGATGAGCGGTATAGATATATATATCGAGCGGAATGATTCGGCAGTGCTGCGGGAGTAAGTATAAACGTGTAGCTTCGATGCGCTTGCGGCTTTTTTTCTTGAGCGGGGCCGGGGATTTTTTTTTCTTTGCTGACAGCTGCTGCGTGCACGCGAAGTTGCGGATTTTTCGTGTGTGCAGAGCCGCGTGGATGTGTGGGTATGTATTTTTTCGCGTGCTGCGGTTGGTTTATCGTTGTTTTATTTTGTCGGTAAATATAGTGACTTTTCTGATCGACTTTTAAGAGGGCCTGTCTACTATTAGAGAGTTTTTATGAACGAAATAATGCGGGTAAAGGAATAGAGCGGATGGTTGGAAAGGAATGAGTATTTTTTTGAAAGATTATAAAAGTGGATTAAAGTGTGTGTAGCGAGCTTTTTATCATTATTTCAATATAAGCGTATACTGAGATTTTCACCTTTACATATTTATATGCAGCTACCACGTTTATTCAATTATATCTGCAGATATTATTGCACCACAACCAACTCGAAACGTGAAAATATAACGTTCTACGTGTAAAAGAAGCTTTGTTTCCGTATCTCACTGTCGAGAAAAGCAGCAATAATTCCGCTCCACCTATTTATTATACCTTTCCCGCGTACATACAAACGATGAAAAATTTTACGAACCAAAATACAAATAAGGATGTGCGTTTATACACATAGATCCATGTAAGTGTAAGTGCATGCACATAAGGTCGCGAGAGCGTTGTATCTGCGCGCGCCAGTTTTATAACGACCGTGTATACACGTGCAGCTTGTGTATAGAGCGAGAGCTTGCACGCGCGCGCGTGCTTTTATATACATGTGTGTGTGTGGGTATAATGTCTCAAGCGGGCCGCGCGGCTGCGAGTCTCGATAAATTTTAAAGTTTCAGAACGCGTAGGCGGTATAAATTGGTTATTTCGAGGAGCTCACCACGGGGCTAAGTCATGTTTAACCATTCGTGTGATTCCGCGCGAGGCACGGGCTTTGCGGTTCTGCAAAACAAGTAGCTTCGGTGTATAGTAGTTTGTTGGTGTAGAATTTTTAGGTTCATTTATGATTGTAATAGCGAGTTGTATAAGAATAACAAACAGAAATTAAATTTTTATAACATAATTTCGCTGTGTTACGGTTAACCTGTTATATTAAACTTTGCAAGAATAGCTTAAAAAGGCAGAAACTCTCGAGTTCCAGGCTTCGTCTTACAATAATATCCGGTGTTTGACTAGCCAGTCTGTATCAGAACTCTCGGTAAATACAACAGATATTGCTCTGTAAAGAACTTCGTAAGCGAGTTGCGTTCACAGTTCGATAACCCATTTCTCGCTTGAATTACTTAAATAATCTTGTAGCTCGTTTGTACAATAAAATCAGAGTTCTTTGATCCGAGAATTAAATGGCGAATGTAAATAATGCGCCGAGGCATCGTTTATATGCGCTCGCATAATTATCCGAGATGACCAAACGTTTAAGTTTAAATGAAAAGCATATATATATATATAAAACATCTTTTCATAAATATTCACGTAAATATTTTAATGGAAAATTAAAAGTCAGTGAAAAAAGTTGCAAATTTAAAGGTGCAGCCTTTTCACTTATGCGCGTTCTTTTTATACATTCCATAAAATTATAACGAGATTTTTTACGAATACACGTTATTTAACGCGCTATTTTGATGCAAAAAAAATGTCTCAACGTTTTATAAATTTCAAATATGGTTATAATTGCTTGGAATGATATAAAAATGATGACTTTCATAATTGCGAGGTTAATTAGATAGCTAGACATGTATGTTCTTTTAAAAATTTTTTGGAATTGCAAATGAACTAAAGCTTTTTGGTGATTGCTTTATTTATTTTAATTATATTTTTCGCAGGTTTCAGTAACAGAGATAATAAAGAAAATGTAAAAAATCAGTACATACACTGTTATTATTTATAAATATAATGCAGCGAAGAAAATTAAAAATAAAACCGATTACAATTCGACTTTATAATGCCAACCGTTTGAAGACAACGCAATATCGCAGTAGATTCTTACAACCTCGACTATGCACATCACAAAACACACGTGCCTCGGCTTTCTGCCAATTAAAAAGGGCTCAGCCGAGGCGCGGCATCCTTTTTTTTTACCTCCCTCCTCGCGTGTACCTACTCTACCAACCACCAAGTCGTTCCAGCAGATTACGATGGCGGCCGTAAAAAAAAAGAAGGAAGAGTGCGTCGCGCGAGAATATTCCACGCGGCGCGTTGCACACACACACTCTATATATGTATCGTACATACACATGAAATTTCCATCCTGCGATATCTGCGCCGGAGGATCTAAGCCGATTAAGGCTTAAATAGCCGGAGCGTGCGCCAACGTGAACTCTCTAAACATGTATAGGTATATATAGCTACTTCGAGCGCCGCGCACACGTTCGCCTTTGATTTCAACGTCTATTCGTCACTGCGCGTCTGTGTACGTTATGTGTAAAGGATTTCGCGAGCGAGATGAAATTTTCACTAGATGAAAAAATTGGTACGGTAGAATCGATCGCGTTGGTTGGCGATGTAATGAAAATAATAAAGAACTTTTTGAGGTATATGTAGTGTTGATATTTTTCTTCTTGGACTACTTGGAAGTTTATTCCGGCGTGATTTTCTAGGTCGCTGATTACAAGCGCGAATAAGTCAAATTTTTTGCATAGCTGTACCTACCGGCGGGAGATTTAATATACGGGGCAAGGTCGTCGAGTTCATATTACACGTACAAGAAAGAGGATTTTAGAATGCACGGGAAAAATCGAAAAAAGGGTGACTATATTCTTCGTTTAATTTTGCTGGGCGAGGCTAGACTACTCCGCGTTTGAAATTTAAAATTTTCCGTTTCAGTTCTCAGTCAACGACCCGGAAAATATCTGGAATTAGTAAAAATTAGAGAGTAGAGGATCTGGAACGTTGGTTTGAATATTTATGGTTGGGTTTAAATACGTTGAATTATAATAATTTTGATGAGATTTTGTGGTTCAATGTTAATACGGTATTTTATTGCAGTAAAAGTGATATGAATAAAGTAATTTTTTACATTTCTTTTACAAACGATGATAAAACAAACTACTGAAATAAAACGTGTACAAGCATCAATAATTCGGCTGGAAAGAGAATAGCTTTCCAGTCGATATGAAGTCTAATGCCTTTTGAGAAATCTCTTGTTACTTTTTATAATATTCAAGAGAAAAAACAACAGAAAAGTGTGTTAGTCGGTATCATAGTTGAACAGAAGAGAAAATATAGAAAACTGAAATAAATAAGAATTGTTATAATATTTGATAAATAAAATATTTTTCGCGAAAACAATTGAAATGAAAAAATTGAAAAATTTTTCATCTCGAAATGATTTATTGTGAACTTAATTATGATTTGAAGATAGCGCGACGGTCCAGTAGTCAAAGTTTCGTTTACCACTTACAAAACTTTTTCGCCGAGTTCCGCGCAATTAAAAGTTGGCGAGTCAGTAAATACATATCATTTTATAAAAAAAAAAAACTCTCTTAATTACCGAAAAAATTTATGTGATAAGAAGTTCCTGAAAAATAAATGTGTTGACTCTGGAAAAAAAGTATCGGATTAATTTGATAAACCCCTTCGTGTATGTGCTCAAATAAGATTAATTCATACATTTTTCCATATAATTCTTTTCATTACTTATTTATAATTTAATTTATCACCTCAATGCAGTAGATAAACGCTATTCTTAGCGGCAGTTTATAAAGAATTAACAACTTTATTGGATACGATATAATAAATGACAGGGTAAGAGGTTTCCTTTAAAAATGTACCACCGAAACCCTGAAAAATGCACGTTAGAACTAAGACGTCAGTGCCTTACTGATGAATGGCTGCCCGCCGCTATAAATATGCCAATCACTGCCATTTCTCGCCGTTATTCAATGAATTATCTATATAGGTACCTTGGTTTCAATAAATTCCACTTTTACATGCACTGCATCCGGCTCTTTATACTATTTTAATATACGCTATACGAATAGCGCATAAATCAGTATAGATATTTTTAGTTTCGCCGAGCTAAATTCACAAAATAATAAAGACCTAATTAATTCTTCCCCATCCACCATCCCTATTTATTTATTCATCTATCTAAAGAAAAACCACCACGCTATAATTACCAAAATGCAACATCCATACAGCATCTGAAAATTATTCGCGCAGCCAAATAATCACGCTGTTATATTATCGAGCGGGTGGGCGTCAATGGAACAGTTATATTGTTATTACAGGGAAGATCCACGTGTCTTGGGTGAAAATATTTATCGGTAATTCGAGAGATTTATTATCGGTGCATAGGCCGTGACCGAGGCGCCTGGCGCAGAGATTTACCTCCTATCAGGCCGGCCGCTTCTGATCTAATTGGTCCCGGGTGAAATTGAGGCGGCCATCGATCGACACCAGCCCGAGCCGGCCAAGCGCGTCGCCGGCCGCTTTTAACAAGATCAGTTTACTTTTGTTGTCGAGCGCGAGAACGTATCTTGAATCATTTATAATCGGCAATTATTGTCTCGTGCGGTTTTCTCTCGATTCTTTTTTTCTTCGCGCGGAAGACAAATGGTTCAGTTCTCATAAGGTTTCGACAGTTTGTGGCTTGCGGATATTACGCGTAAGAGAGAAATTTATTGGTTACCGTTTGTCTTCAGAAAATAGCCCACGAATTTGTTGCTTCGTTTATATATATATTTTAGTTTATAATAGAGCGAGGAGTGTATGTCTCTACTATAAATATTGCGTTGTATAATGGTTTTTGTTGCGAAATATGCGTATTTTCTTAATAAATAGCATGATAGAAATTACATGTATTTACTCAATTGTAAACTAAATGAAATATCTCTGAATTGTTATTTGAATTATACAGTTCGAACAAATAAACTAAATTAATTACATTTTGCTATAGTATATTATTCAATATAAATATAAATTGTGACCCTTTAACAATACACTTTGAAATATTTTTGTTAGGATGACTAAACGCTGACACGTTTCCCTTATCCAACGATTTTCAGGGCCACCGCCAGCACTAAAGCAATCGTCCTATTTTAAACAGTGTTAAAGTTTTCACAGCCCTAATGCCGTAATCGTAAAAGATCAGTGATTTGGGTCAAAATGTCAGAGGCTACGTTTACTCAATGTTCAACACTGCATGAGCTCCTTTGTACTCAAAGTACATTGTATTTGGGTTTCTTTCTTGAAAAGAGCCTTTACAAAACAAAATTCTCCACGGTAAAATAAAGCTATATTGGTTAATGTTTTTTTTATTTGAAAACGATCGTTGGTAGTTTTATTTTATTTTATAATCTAAAATTCAGGTTAAATATTCTTGCTTTGAGAATAATATGAAGGTGAAATTCCAGTTCCTAAAATATTTGTCGCTTTTTGAAAAATGAAATAAATGATGAAATCTTAATTAAATATCAATACACAGTTATAAATATTGATATTACTATAATTTGCCCCACTTTGCGAACAGGAAACGAGCTTCCACTTTTCAGACACCCCTTAAAATTTTACGACTTCAAAATTAGCTCGTTTACGGCCATTTCTCATTCCATAAACAACGATATGTATACATATATAATCGGACTCCCAGCGGGCCGAAATTATTATACCCGAAATAAACCGGCGCGGCAATTGTTATGAATAAATTATCTTCATTTTGCGATTGAGCGGCCCCCGCGCGTCGATCAAACATTAGCGCCGCCACGCATTTGCCGCGACGTGTTATACGATTACGCAATCATACATCAGGATCGATTAGCCAAATTGCCGGAATAACGCAGCCGTGCGTCCGATTTTTTACTTCTGTTTATATACCGCCAGTAGCCGGATATCGCCTTGGACGTACGTAGCTGGTCGTATCTCTACGGTCCAGTGATGTTACGATGGTTGGATGACGCGTGATGTGCACGGGCCGAGGGAGGCCGTAAAAACCGAGAGGCGAGACGACGAATCGTGCAGTCCTGTATCAATTTTGCGAGTCGATGTATGTATAGCGAGGTGGGGGACGGGTTGAGCGAAGATTCGAGAAGGGGATTTTCCGGGGATGGATGGAGCGGTTCGGAAGTTAAGCGGGATGTTCGAAGTTTGGGGATCTTTTTTTGTACGTAGATAAGTAGCTGGATTTACGAGAAGTCAATAGTATCGCGATATATTATGAGTATGGGCGTATAAAATGTTATTATTGTAATTCAATTACAAAAGATGTAGTTTTTATATTATTATTATTAACAGTTTTTGTGATACGAAAATACCTTAGCTTATTGTTGAATTTTACTGTAAGTACTGAATTGTTGTTATATCATTTTTCATTTCAAGTCACACGCTTCATACAAAAGAATTTAAAACAATAGAGATTAATATACGAAAACAAATCGTACGTTGGATAAAAACACTAAAAAACTCCTATAGAATTGTTTTCATATAAGACGTTATTATTACTATTAATTTAGATTTTAAATATTTAAAGTAAAGTCAATAATATTGGGGCCACTGCAGTTAATAGGAAAGTAAATATACAAACACCTTTAATTACGAACCTTTGTCACGGCGAGCGCGCGCAAAAAGCGCTTTCTTTGTGGAATTTGTTTAGATTGACTGATGCGGAAAAAAGGCTAGCGAGGAAGCGAGAGAGAGAGAGAGAGGGGGTGGGAAAAAGCGAAAGACCCGAGTTAATGGATGACCTGGCAGACGTAAAAAAAGGAGCGCCTACGTGACAACTAGTCGACGGTGTCTGGGCTCCCCTCGCTCGCGAAATCTAAAGGCGTTATAGCACCTTTATACGTGACTACGTTGCAGTATCAGGGACAAATAGTCGCCGAATGATATTGGATAATTCGATACATAATTCCTGCCGTTTGTCCGGCGAAATTTTCCGAGTTCACGCGGAAATTTGGATGTATATATTATACTCATTTGCATATCAAAATAAAATTTCGTTGTTCCGGTGTATAACGTTGTCGATAAATATTAATCGACTTTCTTGTATTTTGTAGGTAAACAACGACAACGCGTTCAAAAACAACGTAAAATTTTACCCCAATATTTTATTCATAACGACAAGAATAACACCGATACATCACCTTCCGCATAAATCTCCTGCAAGACATTTTTTTCCCTACCCCGACATTAGAATATCCCCGAATAAACCCCCTAAATACGAAAAATCTACCGAATAACTCACCCTTTCGCCACCGCGCCACGCACGTGACACCCTAATAAATAATAGCTCAATCACGGCCGCTGAATCCCTCGGCTATACCAACGGACAGAAAAAAAAAGAAGAAAACCGCAATTCCACGCGTGAGCGATATATAACCTCGCGTTATAGAGCGGCCAACTACTGCGGCAATACTACATCAAAACAACTGCAACGTGTTCACCCTCTCTCTAGCGTTCGATCCGCGTGCGTGCGGAGTGGGGCAGTCGAAGTCGTCGAAAGTCAAGCATGATATATAGACATAAAACTCACCTGACAGGCACCTGCCGACGCTGCAGAGCAGACAGACAGCTGCGATGAGAATCAGCGTGGTAGCTGCCCTCATGGTTCTAAGCTTATCCTTCCCACCTTCCTCCCTCTATATTTGATGTATACCTCTTCCTCTTCTACTATACGCTTGTAAACGGGGGCTCGCGCACCTGCACCAACAGTCGCTTATTATTCTCCCTCAGCTAGTCCTTCTCTCTTTCTCTATACGTATACGTATTATATACCGAACGAATCACCGCGTATCTATAAACCGGCGGCGAAGTTGTAAGTAGTGCGAGCGCGTAACCGGTCAGACCGGCGCTGCAGCAGCGCGCAGTGCAAGCTGCATCATCATCGTCGCGCGACGACACGACATCCTACCGCCCGGAGCGCCAGAAGCCGACTGAGAGCCGCGCGCGCATGGCTACTACCTACCTACCCGCTCGCTACTCCCCCTCGTGAAATCGCATTTGCGCACTCGTGCAGAGGGGATGTATGTGTCTGTGTGGCGCACCTGCGGGACGGAGAGATGGAGAAACTGTGTATGTGTATGTAGGCAGTGCGAGGGTGCGAGAAAAAGGGAAGGGGGAGAGAGAGAGGACAGGTGGCGCGTAGGCGTAATGAGAAAGGTGCATAAACAGCTGCGAGATTTGTAAGAGAGAAGTGCGGAGATGTATAGAGTATAGAGTTTGGGAATTTTTAAGAGTAGAGGTACCAGGTCCCATCTATATATCTTTGGATGTATACTGTTGTATTTGCGTAGATGAAAGATATTAGAACGGTTGTCTATTAAATTTCAATTTCTACTTTGATAGGCGCTTGATAATTTATAGCGTACTTGTATATGTATGCGCTTAAATATGCTTCTTAACGTTTATTATCAATTTTTGTAAATGGTTCTATATACGTGGGGTAGTTACGTGCATGCACATCGATGTAAATGTTCGCAAGTTTGTTCGTGTTTACGGGCCACATACATATACAAAGCACTATACGAATTATTGGCCGTGTATGTAATGTATATACGCGAGTCGATGTACACGAGTATAGGGATGTTAACGTGCACGCGCTAGTACACGTATATACGCAGTACTTCGTGCGCGTATATACGTATAGACTCACCTCTCGACTGGCGTACACGTGAAAGAGAGTAGGTAGACGTAGGTTTAATTGCCAGAAAAGAGAAAAAAAAGAGCACCAGACGGGCGACGACGGCAAGGTTAAGACTCATTTATTAGGTTTTTTTTTAAAAAGTGTGTGTGTGGAAGTTTTGTGCGCCGCAGGAGGAGGACGGCACTCGAGACTTTGAAATTAAATAAGCGGGCATTGAATTCGTTAGTTTTTTTCTTTTAGAGCTTGCGGTATATAGTTCACTTTAATTTTGATATATTATATACGTATGGGTGACGACTGCGCGCCTGTCTCGAGAACGAAAGAGGAAGTGAAAAGTCCTGTTGGCGAGGCTTGATAGTGATGAATTGCCGCATTATGTGGCAGTGCAACTGTGAATTATGAGAGACAGATTTTTGTTATCTCGTTCGTTATTTTCTTTTTAGGTATAATTATATCTTTAAATTAAATATCATGATCTTTGATGCGCCGAAAACACGGCCGAAGTGCAAATAAACTATTTATCGCGTCGGAGATAGTGGGGCTAAGTAAGGCTTATATATCTTTCAGGTTCCGTGCTCTGTTATAGGAGAGCGGGCGCAATATCCTTTCTTTAACTGTATTCCCAATCGACACGAAAAGAGGGGGAGGGGGAGAGAAGAAATTCGATCCACAATAGTTCTCCTAACCCTGGGCCGTAACTCTCATTGTGTCTCGGGAGAGTACCATTCTTATTCCGGGCCAGAGGAGATGTATATATATATATATATACGTAGAGAGCGTCTGCCAAGGACCTTTGCATTATAATGAAAAATTTTATTCACTTTTACAAATGCGAGAACATTTTCATTGTAGCTCTGCTATATTTCGGAGAATAAAATTCGTTCTAGCTTTGTACGCGTAAATATCATATTTTCAAATAAAAATATCCGGTTGGAGTATTTGTAAATGTTTTGTAAAATATTTTCTACGTTTGATGTTTAGATTTTATTCTGAAAAAAGATGTCGCTGCTATTAATTTATTTTTATAATAATTATAAATTTTTGTTTTTGTAAATATTGTAAACAAAATTTTAACGAAGTGTGTGAAGGTATATGCTGAGAAGTTGTCGTCAAAGGTAAATTAATTGTGTAAATTAAAAATTACCAATTACATATGCTGCGGAATAACAAAGGCAGAGAGAAAGGAAAAGAAAGATACGAGGGCAGATAATGAGACCAGTGTGCATAAATAGGTACAAACGTAAAGGCATGTAAATGGAAGGAGTCGGCAAAGAAGGATGATTAAATATAAACATATCCCGAAACAGACGGAACAAAAGACAGGAAGCTCCAGATTAATTTGTTAGGTGCTTTAATGTGGATTCTCTGACGAAATTACGGGGCATTACAATGTAAATTTATAATGAAAATTCGCTGGGAAAATGAAACAATTAAGTACCAAAATATATATATACTAAATGAAATTTATGAAAATGTTTTTAACGCAAAATTATTTCAACGTTAATAGGCAATTAATTCTTTTTGATGTTGAACAAGTTAAATAAGGTTCAATTAAAAACTTATACTTTATATACAATGCAAAGCATTAATATAACGTAATATTTACAATTTCAGTTTTTAAAAGAGTTTTAATTCAGAAAATATAACATATGCGCCTTAATAACTGTTTTATTATATATAATAAAGCTTTCAAACTAGATAAAGCCAGACGAGAATAAATTATCTTTAAACCCTCTATTTAACAAATAACCAGCAAAAAGTCTTTCTGCATAATAAAACAAAGAAACGTGACCAAAAAATCTCACAATAATACTTGAAATATCTTATTGGACTTATACTAAACTTATTTCACCCAAAACAAATCCTTGTATCATACCCTACTCAACCCAAGATAATCTTTGCCCTCTCTCACAAACGATTTAAAAAATTCAAAACCATTTGCACGACCCAAGAATAGAATTAAACAACTTCCGACCGCTATACCCGTATACGATCCTTCTTGCCCCCTTCAAAAAGGAAAGTATCCCGTCGACACTCGTACATCCGTGGACGCGCGTTCAACTCGAGAGCGAATGATTGAGACTGCGGTTTTCGCTAAAGGGACCAATGATAAATGGAGTCCGCCGGCAAGTTTTTTACCTCGTACGATTCACGTATTACACTGCCGAAATTTTGGAAACCTCGCCTTCCTCCTGCCCTTTGTGCGTCGTAAGTGCTCTATATATACCGAAGCGGAGTTCCTAAGGTGCGGATGTGTGTGTGTATATATAGACCGTAAGAAAACTCTGATTTATGATATCTGAGGCGCAGACCCCGAGTTCGCGAAGCAGCTTTTTGTTGGTATATATGCGGAGGCTCGATTTAGCGCAGCGTGTGTGCTGTTTTGTAAAGCGAGAGGGGTCGATATTTAAGCTTACAATATATGGTTTATTTTGCGGTATGCGATGAAAATGTCTTGAACGTCGATATTAATGAAGATCAATATTAATGTACAGAAATGTAGATCCAGAGAGCATTAAATTTGTCGAATAAGTGCGATTTATAAATCATATTTTTAGATTGTTTCGCATGAGAATTTTAATTTTTATGGTAATTCCGTACAAGCGTGTATTACTGATTTCGCACGAAAATCATATATAATCACTATTGTACTATAGAATATATATAATCGGATAAATTTATTACGCAATCACGTACAATAAGCAACAAGTCATGTCACTTACGACAAGTGAAGGTACATCGGCTCTGGCCAAACGATACATCACTTGCTTCGGGAACGTTGCCAAAGGAGGATGTCCATCGCCATAAATTTGATCGACCCTCAAGGTGTAACCTGTTTAAATAAGATATTCTCTTGGAATATGAAAATGAAATTCCAATGTAATAGAAGATATATAGATGGTATTGAAAATACAGCAAAAATGTATTTTGTGTATTTTAACGTGTAAATTAATGTTAAATCAAAACTGTTACTTTCACTTTACTATAATAATAACAAAAATAATGTAACAAAGTAGGTAAACTCATATATTTTAGTTTATTTATAAGATCATACATATCATGAAAGTGATAAATATAATATAAACAAAGTTTTTGAAGTATTAAGTAATTTAATGCTAAGAAATCACACACCTGATTTGTATATATTATTATGTATTTATAATTATTAACTTTATAAATGTAAAAGTAATAAATACAACTATTGTCAATATTCAAAAAACATCAACGTTCACTGCAATTGGATGAATTGAAAATGAAACTCTATATTTACATGAAATCCTCTAAAGGTATTATTCCGGCGACTATACAAAAGCCCATTTATCATTTTCTCACCATGGCAAGCGCTATACATTTGGCCACATATAAATGAAATATGATTTATTCAAATGAAGAATTTAATTGACACTTGACTTTATGAAATAACACCTGCGTCATATTCTCGCATCGCGCGTCGTGATTAAAATATAATTATATTTTCTCCAGATACAAAAATTTCCAATATTCTTCGCAATGACAAAAATTACTTTCTCGACTTTGTGATATTCTCTTTACAAGTAAACCAATACCGCATTCCTCGCAGCCACGGCGGCAGCACACGCAACCGCACGAACGTAAACGAACGCGACATTGAAACCGATAAAAGCGCACCGCAAGCTCTTTCTCTCTCTTTTCTCTTCCCTCCCCTCTTTCTCTATCTCCCTCTACGCTGAGCTAAACCGAGATGACCAAAAAAGAGAGATAGCGGATTAAAGCGGTAGTCGACGAAAGAAACGGAGCGTGCGAGATAGAAGTACGTACATACGGAGCGCCCAACCTACCCTCTTCCACGCCGAAGAGATACAGTCTATACTTGCGTGTAGGTATATATAGGTGTGTGCAGCTGCGGCAGCCGCATCGGGGGTGCGGATATTTCCGTGACTCTATCTCCCTCTCTCCCACCCAGCGCCACTTTCTCTTACCCCGCTTTTCCTTCCTTCTTCCCTCTCTCTCTCTCTCCACGCTCGCACTCACGCGATAACGAGTTATCGAATGACGCGTGTATACTTATAGTAGGCGCGCGCGAGCGCGCTATGTGTATGAGCGATGCTCCCGCGAAATGGAATTGTTTCTCGCCGTCGACGCCGCCGTGGCTCTCTTGGCTTTTACTCGCATATAATGTAGCGCGCCCGCACGTCTGTGCGAGGGAGGTATTATGCATGCGGAGGGGCGAACGGCCCTGGGACGCGAGATTATTATGGATGAAGGGACTTTTACAATGGATGGCGTTAGGTGAGGAGAGAGAGAGGGAGATAGCGTGGCTCTATAGGTATAAGTGTCTTTTTGTGAATTGTTGGAAGCGATGAGTATAGAGCGCCGGGGAAGGAAGCTCCGTTTCGCGGTTGACTTTCGTGCGATAAGTAAATGCGCGACTATGTACGAGTGTTTGCATCTTGTTATGGGAGCGGATTCTCTTTAATTTACTGTGATTTTTCGTTATGTAATTATGTCTATTATTTTTCTTTTTTTGTTTTAGATATTTTCTTATTTATTTAAGAGGTGAGAGTCATAGAAATATAAGCAGGAATATCCATGACAAGCTTTCACTTTCAGGAAGCGAAAATTATAGATCACAAGTCGTATAAATTTTAAATTGCATATATTGATCATATTTTTATTAAAACTTTAATACAATATTTCATTTATGAGTATATTATAAATGGAAACGGTATCACTATTTTATTTTATATGCTGTTCTTTAATCTGCATGAAGTTATTTGACCATTCAAAGGTATGCGATCGAGCAAGTTTCGTATTTCCACTGATAGAGGTAATTTTTCCATGAAGCTGAAAAATACAATTATATTATAAACTATAAGACCATGTACGTTAGTCACTAAGAAATCTATAATTATTATATATTTAAACGAATTCTTTTTACTAGATTACTTTTATAAAAAAAACTGTAGGTTCATAGTTATAGAATGAATAACTATATGTAATGTAATATTTATTTCATTTAGAATTAATGAAACAATTTGTAGCAAGATTGAGGCAATATTTTGAACAAAAATCATCATTTAGTGATAAATAATTTATTAAAAATAATATTAAAAACGATAGCTTGGATAGAGTAGTGAATGAAAAGAGATAGTACGGGAATTTCTCTAAAGTTGAATTAGTAAAAAATAGTAAAATTTTACTTTTTAAAATAATGAATATCCAATAATTCATAGTGAATATTCACTAATTTATTAGTGAAAATTTACTAATTCTACTTTCAAGAGTAGGGGGGTCAATGTATACTTCTTTATGTCCCCTCGGTAACTTGATTTTCTCGAACATTATCGGTCGGAGAGAAAAGTTTAAAAGGACCATTTTTGCTTAGAAGATGACAGAAAATCGCGCGGGATTTTTAGAAATTAAGAATAAAAATTTTTTCTTTATTTTTTTCATTTTCCGACCGATAGTTCTCGAGAAAAAAAATTTGAGAAAAATTTTTCTGAAAATCACATTTTTTCAAAGTTTGAGAATTTTTTTCTCGGAACCTATGGGTCAGAGAGAAAAGTTGATAAGAACCATATTTTTGCTCAAAAAATAACAGAGAATAGCTTATTTTTTTTTTAATTCGAAAATATAACATTTTTTATATTGATTATAGAAAATGTTAATAATAAATAACCTGACCACTTGTCGGCCTGGTAACCTTGAAAAATGGATTCAGCATACCAAAAAACATAAAAAAACCATCATGTTATCGAGGGGGCATAAAAAAAGTATACATTGACCCCCTAGCACCCATATTAGAAAAAATGTTTTTCTAACTGAGCACGTGAAACTCTGCGTAGATGCTTGTTTAGCGTGGATTTACAGTCCCCGTATTATTTTATGTAG
>UXGD01003347.1:0-20846 GCA_900474315.1 Torymus auratus | reverse complement strand
TATATTGTGTACCAAGGGCGTAAAGTGGGCTTTTTTAGACCGAGTGTGGAGTTTGCAGTACGAGCCGAAGACGAGTACTGCAACCACACGAGGTCAAGAAGCCCACTTAGCCCGTGGTGCACACCATATATTTTTTGTAACACAAGTACCTATTGTTTTTCGCGTATTTTTTTTAATTTAAAACGAAGTTTATGTGGCTGTTTTTAGATACGGCAACCACATTTTTCAGAAAATATATTACTTGAGTTGTCATTATTTGTATTAAAAAAAAAAATCTGTAGATATTTGTTATTAATTGGTTTTATTTATTTAAAGATATAAAATATTACATTTAGAATAAATTAGAATAAAATTTTTTTTATTATAAAATGAAGCTTATATACAGCGAGCAGCAGGCAGCGGGCAGAAAGACTTTTTCGCACTTGTATCGAAAATAACTATTTCCGCCCGCTCCGGCACGAGCAGCGGGCACAATTAGTACATTGTGCAACAAGGGAGGAAAGTTGACTTTTTCTAGCGAGGATGATGATTGAGCACGAGTGGGTTACTCGGGCGCCCGAGTGATACACAAGTGCTCAAAATCATCCGACTTTAGTCCCTTGTTACATAACGTACTATTTCCGCCCGCTCCGGCAGGAGCAGCGGGCGGGAAAGACTTTTTTCGCCCGCTACTCGTTGTAGCGGGCGTTTTTCACTTTTTATTGCCCGCCGGTCTATAACCGGTCAAAACGCGAAAAACGTGCTTGTGTGACAAAAAATAAATTTATCACATATTTGATAATACGATAATTATTTATGTTATATTTTTATTTATTTATTTATTAATAGAATTCGTGCTTCTAATGTAAAAATTAGTAATTAAGAATTATTTTCATTGTGTAAATTATATAAATTCAAACTGAAATGTCACCAGTGCTTACAAACTTCTCTATATAAAAAGATGACATAATCTCTTAGAAATTCTTGGTGTTCTGGTGTTATTAAAATATCATTTAAATAAATTTAATTTTATTAAATGAAATGGTTTCATTTACTTTTGTTGATTTACATAGTGAAAAATGTATCTTGGGAAAAATTCTATGTCTACTTTACTCATAATATATATATATAAATTAAATCAACTAATAAATGTTAAAATTAGATAGGCTGTTACATAATTGACTAAGTTGAATTTAAAATTGTGGTATATTAAAAATTCTTTTTAAAATAATATCATATAATAAATGTTAAAAATAATTTGTTACATTTAAAAATATGCTTGTCATACCTTGGTACAAATTGATTTACTGCACGCTTTGGTCTGTATTCAGGATGAACCATAAAAAGCATGTGTGGGAACCCCGTTCCAAAATATGCACCATCAGTGTGATGATGTCGTGAGCTCTTAGGTGTGTAAACATCCATGCATTTTGGACAATAACTTTTGACCATAGCCTCACCAGGCACATCACTCAGTCCCAATGGAAGCATAGGCTGTCCTTCGCAGTAAACTCGTGGACAGTGACCAAAGTCACCAGCTTGATATTTTTCAATCATTTGGGCAATTCCTCTATTTGTGAGAATGTAACGAGCGTGGATGAGACCATACAGCATTTCTGCTGCCTGCTCAATGAGATCCGACTGATTAGGATTATCATCCAGATCCTCATCTAGAAAAGAAATAAGTAGGTATATATTTTACAGTATTCTAGTATCAATTAAATATACTGAGTAAATCGTTTCTTTCATTACTTCAAAACATAAGAAATATATAGATGTTAAGTGTACAAAACATTTAAAAAATATATGTATAAAATGTAAACAACAGAAAGTTCAGTAGGAGTGGGGTAAAATACCTTACTCAATTAATTCTTTCATAACTTGTTATATACATAACAAAATAATTTATGTACAATAAGTTCACTACACATACTTTGCCTTTTTCTTTAATTTAAAAATTGTTATGAATTTAATATTTTAATGATCTGGTGTTTGTAGTTTACACTGACATAGTGTAAGGTATTATTTTAATGTTGATTTAATATATATTTCTTTTATATAATTTGTTGGTTCTATGTGTGTGCCTACATAAAATATTAAATATTTGTTAAACACTGTAAAATCTAATTTTCAAAATTATGCAAAATTATGTAAAATCTAATTTTCAAATTGTATAAATTCATAAATGTGTTTGTGAATACAAAGTAAGCTGAATTTTGTAACATACCAGGCTCTAAGTCCAGGATCATATCCAGTGCCTGACGGTAATGTGGTACTTGTTCATTGAGTCCTGTCAAGTTAAACTTGTCTTGGATGTAGTCTTCATCAACCTGCAAAAAGAAAAATATTGTTAGCAAGAATGAAGTGTTATAATTGCTGTATGGAAAGGAATTGACAATAATTAAGTATAGTCGTGGTTGAAATGGATTAATTTAATTGTAGCAATGTGGTTTTGATACAAAACTGGTCATACAAAAAAAAAGCAAGCAATTGCTGCGAAATGCTAGTCTTAAATTGTATACATTCCCAAGCCACCCACAAATGACAGCTTAGGAAACCTAATAATCAACAACAGAAGCCAGTGTTCAGGAAACTTACCTCGCAGAAGAATTCATTGCCCTTGAGGCCGCAGAACCACGAAATCCACGAGACTTCCTCCGAACTGCTCATCTTTCTGTGCGTAACAAGAAAAACAAGTGTTAGACCCTCTTCTTCTTCTCCTTAACCCAGCTAACTAGCATCCATTCAATTCAAACAATTGCATAGACGCTCGCTGCTCGCGCATACGCAACAACTGCACACGACGAGAGAAGCACGCGCGCTCGCGATCAAGGGTAAATTGTGCAAAGCCTCTCCTCTCTCTCTTTCTGTCTCTCTAATCCCAAAGAATTTCTCGCAACTACGTAAGTACACACACGACTCGACCGCTACTGCTATATACTGTGCTTCTGCACTCTGATGTGACCGAAACGATGCTAAGCGAGAGAGAGTGTGCTGAGGAGGCGTCGCGACGCACACGAGGCGCTCCGTTGCACGACGGGCGCACGTGAACGTGAACGGGGGCGCTAGAGAGAGAGGAGAGATCGAGAGGAAACTCGGACGTTAGCGACGGCGATGACACCCACGAGTCGCGTTCTCCTCGGGGATGAGGTGGGGGTCGCTCTCTCTCTCTTTTAGATGCGCGCGGGGAGAGGGAAAAAAATGCCTTCTTAATTAAACCTCTCTCTCTCTCTCTCTCTCTCTCTCTCTCTCTCTCTCTCTCTCTCTCTCTCTCTCTCTCTTTCCGTCTTTCTGTCGACACGGTGGCGGCGTAAATGCGGCGCGCGATCACTCCCCCGTGGTTAAGGTTAGGCCTCGCGAGATGTTTGGGTTACCCTGGTCACCCGGGTGTCTGCAATGTTTATCGGAGCATTCGGAGCGCGCGGACTCTCTCGCGCGAGCCAGGAGTTTACGCGCTTACTCGCGCGGCAGCGTAAAAGGGTCGAGAGAGCGCACGTAGGCGCGGAGTGAGCGCGAGAGAGATAGCGAGTTCGAAGAAGGTGGGAGTGCGAGCGAGACAGAAAGAACGAGCGAGCGAGCGGAACGACTCGACGGTACACTTCCTCCAGGAGTCGCGTCTCTCACGCCGGTTTCCGTCTCGCACCTCCACCCGCGCACTTCCTCCTGCGTACGTAAACCCTCTATATATTTGCGTATATGTATATGTACATCTCGACACACTCTCTCTCCCTCTCGCGGCTCGCAAGATGCCCGACGACGACGACGGCGGCAATGAATCCTCTCTCGCGCGCGCACAGCAGCAGCTCACTCGCGGCTTCACTCGCGTCCCGGCCCGGACTATTTCGACGCGTTCGCGTATAGATTGTGCCACGGAGATGAGGCTACACGGTATACGCACTTACTTGAAACACGAACGAGCTAGATAGCTCCCTTACCTTTTGGTGCCTTGATTAGCCACGCTTGCTCTCGCTCCAACGTTCGCTCCTCTCTCTCTCTCTCTCTCTCTTTCTATCTCTTTCTTTCTCGCTCTCTCTTCGGGGGCTGCCAGCAGGCACGGGGCAGCGCAGATGTCACTGGCGGCGGCGGCGACGGCGGCGGCGCGTATACACGTTAAACCCTATACAACCTATCTTTCGCTGTATACGCGGCGCGGCGGCGGAGTGTTGTAGTATGGGTCCTTCTCTCTTGAGAGCGTGGCGCACTGGTATAGTGCGCTCTTCGTCTCTCTCGTCGGCGCCCGCCGTCCGTCCGTGCAGCCGTGGATGTGTGGTCGTCGCCGCCGCAGCTGCTGGAGTAGTAGTGGTCGTCACTGCTGCTGCTGCTGCGCTAGCGCTGCCGACGTTGTACTTGCTCACTTTACTCCTTTCTCGTGGATAAGGTACGAGCAGTTAGATGGGCGAGCGCCGGTGTAGTGTGTGCCAAAAGAGCGTGTACAGTCGTTTATATCGCCACCTCGCGGTGAGACGGTCGCTTATTTACCTGCGGATGAGTAGTGCGAGTGATATGATAGTAGATTTGCAAACCAAAGAAATCGCGTGTGTTTGGACGCGAGCGCGCGGGAGGAATTGAAATGGGTATAGGTATAACGGAGTCGCGATGCGCGCCTGGTATGTACTATGGATGAGGCAGGTGTGTAGTTATATAGGTAGTTGTTGTTATCACGCGTGAGGTGATGCGCGCGCGACAAGATAAGGGAGTGAAGGCGGACTGCGAGGCAGTAGTGAGTAGGCGCGGATCGAAGAACCCTTTTTTGCAGGGGTATAATAACGATTGCGCGATGTGTATGTGTCTCGGCGATGAAAAGTTCAAGGTACTTTGCAATATTGATGCGAGAGCTGTTGTATTGGTCGGAGAGGATATTTTTAGTCGTTGAGGAAGTTTTATAAATTATGGATGATAAGGCGATGATTCAGTTGGCATATTATTGTTTACTACTATTTATAAGTAACGGTCAGAGCTAACTTGGATAGTATTATGATTTATGTCAATTCTATAGATATTGTTGAAATAGGATTTTTTGTCATCTGAGAAATATGCAGATACAAAATTAATAAGAAGAATATTTCTAAAAAAAAAGACTCTGATTTTGTATTTATTTATTTATTTTTTTTAATTATAATTTTATAAAAGAGCATTACTATTAAATTTTTTGCTTTACTCATCTTCGTAAATGTTTAAACATGTATGACATAATAAATCAATCCTTTCTGAAATGAATAGAAAACGCCTGTGCAGTGTAATATTATTGTTTAGACTCTGTTAACGTACAGAAGACATTAAATTTACACCATTCACGGCAAAAATACGCGACCTCGGTATCACGTGGTATTTGTTTGATTAGAAATGTCAATAAAATGAAAAATAAAAATATTTACAATCGTTTCTTTTACGCAAAATAAGAAAGACACCACTATTTAGGTATACCTATGTTGAGAAAATAGCGTAGAGAGCCCCGCATACATTCCAGCCTTTGAAGCTATACGCCTGTCATTTGTTTATAGAAACATTCTTCAAGAATTTGACCCACATAACGCCAGTAAATATAGAAAGATTCTATCGCTGGAAGGCCGTTTTTATCAATAATGTTCGGTATGTTATGTGAAGTACGCGCGCGTATAAGAGAGATGCGCTCGGTGTATACTTATACTACGTCAACTAGACGAGCGAGGTGTTGAAGTAGCATAAGAGTCCGAGCCGCGTTATAGGCGATTAGTGGACATCGTTATGAGTCAGTAGTAGACGTTGCTACGGATCGGTAAGCGAAATTCAGTAAGTGTAAAATGTAAAGTAGATCTTACCAGGATTATTTAAAATTTATCCTTTTTATTAAAATTCGAAAAAACTTGCTTATATTTAAAATACTCTAGCTCAAACGTAAGAGCTAAGTATAAGAGAGATTATCTATACGCTCCAAGTACACGAATAAAACTTCGATTGAACTATACCTAGCCAGCGCGACAAACGGCTAATTATCCGTACACTTTGCGCAAGTCATCTTTCATCTGCTCCCCAGATAACTTATATAACGTTCCTGCGCGCTACCGTTCGCTACTTTATCTCCAAATCGAACGGACGAGATCGATCCACGATCGAATCCCGCCAATTCCCCCACTTTTCTCTACCACACCCACCCTACCTCAACCTGCTCCCAACCTAAAAACCTCTGGCACCCTACCCCAAACCAATCATACTTTGAAGCCATACCTATATGCTCCAAAAAAACCCCATCATCTTCCCGCAGATGATTTATCATCGGCGGGTTGAGATTTTGGCGGGCGGCCGTTGCTAAGGCCATTCGCTAGGTGGCTATTGTTCTCGATATAAAACCTATCCCGACCCGACCTGCGTCGCACTCTCGGAGAGAGAGCTGCTGCCTGCCTGAAAAACTATTCAAGTCGTCCGTCCGTCCGCCCCCCGTCCAAATTGGAAAAGCTTTCCCCCTCCGTGCAAGCGCGCGCATGCAGTGGCCGCGGCGCGCAGCGGCAGGAGGCCAGTGTGTGCAGTGTTCGCGCGAAAGCTCCCTCGCAGCGTGCCTGTGTCTCGCTCGCGGCGCAGAAAAATCCAAGCCCATAAAGTGTCACGTATCGCTGTTAAAGATCTCCCATCCGACTCGTTTCTTCGTGTTTATAATAATAGGCACATCTCGGAAAGCAACGAAAGGTATATACATACACATACACACGCACGTATAACTAAGTATATATAACTAGCGCGCGCAAAAAGTATCGTGCAAGGTCTGTGTTATGCGACCGTGGGAGCAAGAGAGAGAAAGAGAGAGATATGTATAGAGTGAGTGAGCTTGCGTTGCAGCAGTAGTGGCGTGTCGAACGCTTTACCTTGCTCCAGCCGTAAGCTCGCGCGCGCTCGGAGACAATAATAGACTTGGCTGGAACCTGCGTTGCCGCCGCCGTCGCCGCCGCGAGCCGATTAAATAAATAGGGATCGGTCGGTCGGGCCAGCCAGCCAGACACGGACAGTAGGTAGTAGTATAAGTGCCTGCCCTAACCTTTGAACGTTATTCAATGCGCGCAGTTTGAGGGAGAGAGCTTGCGCGAGCGTTGCTGAGATTGCAGGTAGTAGTAGTAGAGGTACAGTTTCGTTTTTGGAGCGCACGAGGGGATATATTAAGTATTGCGCGATTGAGTGACGTCCGCGGCGGCTGCTGCGGGCAGCCGCTTGACAGCTAGTTGCGCGTGTGGAACGTTTTTTCGTATGAGAATTGGAGCGTGTGCAGGTTTTCGCGAGAGACGTTGACAGCGACCCAGTTGGAGTCCGTTGGAGATAAATGCGATGTATATACCTATATATGGATTTTTTCGATTGATTATTTATCGGTGTGTTGAGGGAGAGTGGATATGTTGGAGTATTTGTAAACAGCGGTTTAGAAGTCGCGAGTGATGGAGTTTTTTAGTTTTTTTTCTTCTGTAGATCGTCATTATAGTTATATCAAAATTATGAATTAAAGAGTAAACGTTTTTTAATCGATAAAAATCATTATTTAATTTTATTGAGTAAAAGTTTTAGTTTAGTTCTCAAATTCATTGCAATAAGTAGTTAATCATCTTTTCTTCATTTTTTTTTGTTTTTTTTTTTACAAAGTGATTTAAAAAGTAAATTTGTAGCTCTATTATTGCATATAAAATTGTTATAGAAGTCCTCAGAATTTGAGATTTTTACTGCAAATGTATTCAATTTGGAGCCAAAATGTTATTTTCATTTCCATTTTCTAGATAATGGAAGCACAACAATTCTGTTTGCGTTGGCACAATTTTCAAAATACCTTGCTAAGCTCTTTACCAAAGCTGCTGGATGGGGGTGACTTAACTGATGTGACTCTCAGTGCCGGAGGAAGACACATTCATGCTCATCGATTAATCCTATCTGCATGTAGTTATTACTTTAAAGAATTATTTAAGGTAAAAATAGAATTTGTTACAAGATTTGATATATAGTTTAAAAATAAACTCTCATCCATTGTGCTATTTTTAGGATTTGAATACACTCCAACATCCTGTGATTATTTTACCTGGAATGGAGTATGCCAATCTGTGTGCTCTTGTTACTTTCATGTACAATGGCGAAGTTAATATTTATCAAGAACAACTTCCTGCACTGTTAGCAATGGCAGATACATTACATGTCCGTGGATTAGCTGATATTGCAGGGGTAAGTTTTATTTATTAATTGGTTTAATTCAAATTAATTTTTTTTTATCCTCCAAATACTTAAAAATTTATGTTTTACGTTTTAATTTTCTTGAATTTTTTTCCCTTCCTATAAAACTTATTTTTTAAGTAAAATCCTTTGCATGTTGCATGTTATCAGGTTGATTTTTTAAATCATGTTTTGTTTAATATTTAAAAATGTTATTCACATTTTATGCCTTTTTTAAAAATGTTGCTGTCCTAGTTCTTTTAACAAAATTAAAACAAACGATTGTGTCGTTGTTTTGTTCAGGTGACTTAAGCACGCACATTCACTGTCATTTACTCATTGAGAAATGATAATGAATGCTCAAACGATACCCACGAGATCAAGAATCGTTGTGTGTGTTGCAAGAAAGTGAGCAAGAACTTAACGCAAATGGATGAACCCCAAAATGGAATCCTTTCCTACGAGTAGATTGTTGCTCGACAGGTACAGATAATGCAGTTGTTTTCTTCATATTCTATTATTATTCAAAATATAAAATAAAGTTTATTTTAGCAAAATTCAAAGAAGCTTCACTTTAATGCAATTAGAAGCAAAGCTTTTACCTAATGAAAAAAAATTTATATAATGTTTTTGCTTTTCTAGTATAAAGCCATCTTTATAACTCAATTAATCATACATAAATCACTATCTTTTTATTTTTTGGAATATTATTTGTGGTAAAATACATCAAAAAATATATTCTAAAAGATATATACATGCATAAATAAATGCTAAAATCATATTAATAAATATACTTGCCAATTTAAAATATTGAAATAAATATGCTGCTATCATTTTTAAACATCAACGTGTTTGTTCAAAGTTTTACTACCTATCCTAAGCATAAGGGAATTATTATTAAAACTTTTTTTTAATTTTACAGAAAGCATCCAGGTATGAAAATAATCAGACTATAGATCCTCCACCTCCACTTGAAGAAAAAAATTTCCACTTAGCCGAAAAATTCGAATCGTCCGCGAAAAACGACCAGAAGGAACATGAGGAGATTTTAACACCAGAGCCCCATGAAGCAATGGAACCTGTTGCTGCTGATTTTCCTTCAGAAAATCTCGAACGAAATATCGAAACAGAGTCTGAATCCAACAATACTAGTGAACTGAATGATCTTCCATGTAGTGTAAAAACAAAACCTTATTATTCTATTAATGCCAAATTAAATCAAAGAGAAAAAAAATCAAACTTCAAAATGGAGAGTGTACATCCAAGTTTAGTCATAAAAGAAGAGTGTCAGAGTCCCTTGCTGGAAAATGTAAAACCATTATTAACTGACATAAACTTTAAATCTTTTCTCAGTGGTTCAACAACAACAACAACAACAACCACCAGTCGAAGCTCGCAAAGTTGCAATAAGACAAGTGTTACTTGTCTGATTTGTGGGAAGCAATTGAGTAATCAATATAATTTAAGAGTTCACATGGAAACGCACAGTAACAGCTCATATAGCTGTGCAGCTTGCTCACATGTGTCTCGTTCTCGAGATGCATTAAGGAAGCATGTATCTTATAGACATCCTGTCGATTCTGCACAGAAAAGAGCAAGATACAGTTCAACAAAACCCTAACATATGTCAAAAGACTTTGATTGCAGTGTAAAGTGTTTTCATTAGAAAAAATCCTTTCCACTGACACTGAGAACATAACTTCAAAAAATTTGAAAGCATCAAAAGTGGAGGTCGTTCAGAGGTCAATTTAACTGGAAATATTAATGGTGATAGTGGAATAACATTGTTGAAAATTTAAAAAAATTAGTGAATCTGTATGCTCCAAAAATGAAGAAAGAATTGAAGTGAAAAGTTTTAATGTGATAACATCAAAGAAGTTTGAGGTTATGTTTAGGAGAGGCAAACAAAAGTTCCTTAAAGACCCCTAGTGTTCATATTGTTATTGTTTGTTTGCTCAATTGTTATCGTTAATTCGTTTTAATAAGGCGGATCTCGTTTTGAAAGATTGTTTTAGTTGTGGATGGTTAAGGATGAATTATAGAGTTGAAAACTACTATTTCTATATAGTTTATAAAATTTATGATGATACAAAATTACTCATAACAAAATTCATATGAAACTGAAGAATTAATAACAAAAAAATTTTAATTAAAAACAAAAAATTAAATTTTTCAGAAAATAATATTTAAAGTAAAAATCCACACAGTTGACAAATTTCATTTGAAATCGAATTGAAAATTATCAATTTGATCAATTAAATATTTCAATAATTGTATATCAAGTATTGTATTAAAAAATAATATACAATGCAATTGCGAGCTAGGAATCAATGATAAATAAATAAAATGCATCCGTTGTTAATAAAGCTGTTCTTTATAAAACAGATTCTCTTTCAGCTCAATCAGATTTTCTCCACACGCCATATTTTTGTGTTGCAGTCTTGGCCAACAGAAATTACTGTTTCTTCGTCTAACCAAACTAGTTGATTAATTTGACTTTGTGAATGAGCATCTATAAACAAAATTCAATATTGTGTAAAAGAAGATAATATTTTTACAAAAAGTTATTTCTGTTTTTTATCTTACTTTTGATGATTGTGTGACTTGCAGGATTAGTAACACTCCATATTATAATTGTTGTGTCAAGACTTCCACTTGCAACCATTGTAGATTCTGGATTCCATGCCACAGTATTTACTCTTGCATTATGGAAGCCCCATTCCCTATTGTGTGCCAACTAAATGTAAAATAAAATTATTTTTTTAGTATAACTTGTATGTTGAAATTGAATAATCATGCATGCATAATTTCACATGCTTTTTCCTCATGCAACATTGCAGATTCAAAAAATGATACATGTTTTGCATTGATTACAAAAAACACATATAAGTTGAATCTGACTTGACTCACCTTCTGTAAACCGATTTTTATAAGGGATGTTAACAGGTGATGTTGTTATTATTTTTAGAAAATTCAAAACAAGAAATCATTGTTAGTATGTTATTTAAATATTAAATATTATGCAAATAATCACCTTATACTCCGGAACTGCGTAAAGCACGACTTTCCGATGTGCGTCGCAAGCAACCAAGTATTTGTTGTCAGGACTATAAGCTGCATCGTTTACAGCACCTAAATGTTCCAGTTCCGTTTTAGGCGTGAGATTGGTTCCGTCCAGTGCGTAGATATATACCTATTCAATTAAAACAAATTCAATAATAATAGCTAATTACGCGAAAAAAATTTGTGAATTTGCTTTATCCTTACCTTATTATCTGAAGTAGAACCAACAGCAACATCAGCATTTCCTTGATTGATAGTCACACAGGAAGGATCGTAATTAATTGGCAAGCTTGAAACTTTTTTTCCATCTTTAACAACTACGAGCTACAATAAAAAAAAAAAGAAAAAATGTTTACTTCTAACTCATTCATTTTAGTGCAAATGCAAATGTAATGAAAAGTTTATAATTGAAACAAATAAATATTCAAGAATATTTACAAAATTTATAAAATAATATTTGGACTATTAATATTGATACTTAAATAAAAATCATACTTCTTTTACGGAAGCAGTAATAACGATGTCGCCATGAATATCGAGTCCCCTTGGCTGCGAGCCCAGCCTCAATACTGACGTGTTCTCGTACGAGTTGGTCGCGATGTCGATTGTCCTCAGGGTATCGTCGATACCGGCGGTGTAAACCAAATCAGCCGTCGCTTTCATACCGTTGATTTGATTTCCGTGGCCCTGGCCTTGAACGCGATCATTCTCTCCCGTTGCCGATTTCCAGTTCGTTACGTATCCGTCGTGCGAGCCCGTGTATAGCGTACTCTTATCTAGACTTGTTGTTAATACTGTAATAGGTTTGTTGTGCCCCTGGACAAATACAGAATATCGGATATTATACATTTATATTTGAAATTTCTTAGCTTTAATTTTATCATCATTTATTTACCTTGATTACCCTCAGAGGCTTCAGGGGATTATTGACATCAAGATAATTTATAAAGCCACTTAGTGAAACAGAAAGCACATGATTTCCTTGCCACAAACAGCTCACCTGAAAAACACATATTTCTTTACAACAAACTGCCGTAGTTATTTTGAACACCCGAGAATCATAAATTACGCACTTGTTGGTCGTCAACTGTATTTCCCATGATGAACTCATCGACGAGAGTCCTCGTTTCGACGTCCCACAGTTTGCACGTTTTGTCACCGGATGCCGTCAGTAGCTGAGTTCCATCTGGCTTCCAGGCGACCTAATAATACACCAATTTCACCTCATTAACATAAAATCTACGAAGATTTAGATAAACTTTAAAGAAAATGGATAATTTACTCCGTAAACGCCTCCTTGATGCGCCGGCGAGCCGACTTCTCCCACAAGCTCGGAGGTCGTGCCGTCGTACAGGTACACTTTGCCATCAAATCCTGCTGAGGCAAAGAGATTACCGGCCGGCGAGTAACGTACGGCCTGCACGAAACGCGAGTGATCCTGCTTGGTCATCCTAAATTGATACGAAATAATTATGATTACTTTTCTCATTTTTTTAGTTTCAATTCGTTAATTTATATCCTACTTGAACTTGAAGGGAGGTCCTTCGAACACGGCGATTGTATTGTCTTCGCTTCCGGTGATCAGTCTGAACGGTCTGGCCGGTCTGAAATCACAGGAGTTGATTGGCTTGCTCTGGCCGGAGATTTCTCCGACCGACGTGCCAGTTTCGGCCATAAAGACGTGTCCAAATCTAAAAAAAAACGGCACGCATGTTCATTATTACAAGATCCTGAAAAGTCTTCACAATTTCTATAAAAATCTTAATCTGTACCTCTCTCGACCTTCGCCAACGACGACCATCCGCTGGCTGTCGGGCGACCAGGCGATGTCTTTGATTGGGCCACCGATGGGATGGAACTCATTTTTCAGAATGTGCTCCTTGTTCACGGTATCCCAGATCCTAACTTTACCGGACTGATCTAAAAACCGAAAAATTCCATCATCGTCACCTCTTACTTCCTCAAAACATCTTTTATCTACTAGAATTATTATTATATTCTCTTACCTCCTGAGGCAATGTAAAAACCGCTAGGCGAGTACTTGGCTACGTTCACGGGACACGAGTGTTCCGTGTAAATGTCCGAGATAGCGGGGTTCTAAAATGATAAAAAGATATAAAAAGACGATAACGTAACAACGACACAATGACAAATCGATCGGCAGGTGCAGATATGTGTATATCTATATACGTACCTCGATATTCCGAATAATGACGCTGTTGCCGTTCGTGTATAAAAAATTCTTGCCCTTTGGGTCGCCGCCCAGCACCAGGGGCTGGCCTCTCTGTGTCCGCGGGAGCGTTGCGAAAATGTAGTCTGGAACATATAGAGCGCAGTGTGTAATTGGTCTCGTGTCGATTAAATGGTGTTGCCGCGGCGGTAATTAAATAATGGTTGCGTTGGGTAGCCTCGTACAAACGATGGTATATTATGTTCTTTTCGAATATTGTTCGTCGATTATATATGTGATGATAAAAGATATTATTTTATCGGTAGGATAAGACTTGAAATTGCATTACACAATGATTAAAAATAGGCACAATTAAAAAGAGATAAATTTTAATCCGCGTTAAATAAATTTGCGCCAACTTGGCATATCCCAACGCATCCTAAAAACATAAATCTAAAATAAATGTACGTTTATCGAGACCGAAACAAATATTTACTTCGTCGGGAACATCTGCTTTTAAATCTACCTATAATAAATATATTTATCAAATTCTAAAAATGAATGAACGCCTCATATATAAATACATTCACTATACGGCTCATTTAAATTTTCTCGAGCAACCGGAACGCATTAAAATTGAAACTAGAGCCTCAACTACACAAATACATCATCAAAGAGAGCCCGAACGAATTATCCTCATAAATATGAGCGAAAGTCATTACTCCTGAAAACTCTTACATACACCGCCGACCATTACAAAACCAACGGAATTCTCCTCTTATATTTTTACCGGAAGGAACCTCCAGATTTATCGCCACCATCTAAGAAATCTAATTCTTTTCTTTCTCTGTAATTACGTAACTACCTAAGCGTACGTGCGCGCGAAAGCGTAAACTCTCCGAAATATCAAAAATGAAAAGCAACAACAACAAAATCATAGAATCCGGAGGTGGAAGCGCGCGCATACGCGAGCTCACCACTTGGCAGGGGACCAGATCGAAATATCACGGCCTATTTTCGTACCTCCATAAGCACGGCGAGAGGAGCTACTATACTATACTTACTACACGCGCACGCACGATTAGAATTTTGTCGTGATTCTATTATAATGATGCGCTTGCTTGTTTGCTTGCCTCCTCGACTTTCTTTCGAAAGATTCTTGAACTCGCCCGCGAGTGAAAAAAGAGCCGGGGATAGTTGAGTTGAGTTTAAAGTCGACGTTTCTGTTAGAAATATTTTTTAGAAATGAACTATTATCGTTGAAAGGTCTGCGTGAGTCGTAAAATGTAAAAATATGAAATAAAAAAGTTTTAAAATTAATAATTTATATTACACGATAAAAGGTGTTTTAACTTGCGGTAAAAAAACAATGATAATTATCACACAGAAATTGTCCTGATAAGCAAAACAGGATTATCAATTCCACCAGCAGATAACCGTGAATCATAGCACACTCTCTTTTCTAAAATTATTGCCTTTTAAGGACATACACACATATAAAATCTCAAGATAAAAAAAAAACTCCGAACGACTTATTACACGTCAACAAGACAACCATCCACCAATTATCCTGCTCCAAAGCCCACACACACACACTCCTCAAGCAATTTCATTCGGTTGCAAAACTGCAGAGCCCGATGACAGTAGCGAAATTCGATTAATCAGCGACTCCGAAACCGGCGTCTCTCTCTCTCTCGCCCCTGTATAGCAGCATAGTATACACACATACGCACTCTCTCCTTATACTTCGTACCTACATATCCTGCTCAAATAGAAACCTCGCGGCGAGATGACGCGCGATAGCGAAAATAAAACGGAAGGTGCGAGAGAGACAGAGCTCAGCTTGATTCACCCGGTGCACACGCACGCACAGTAGTTAGTTTATTATACCTCCTTTTTCCCTATCTACGCAGCATCATTGCATAATCCCGAACAAAGCTACTCTACCTATACCGGCGCGGTCCCGTGTGTCCACGTCGGAGGTAAACAAAACGACACCGAGAGAATCCGTACGTGTCATGATATATACATGTACCTACACACGCTATAACGGGAGTGCACAGGTATATACAGTAAGTAAGCAGGCAGGCACGAGCAACACGTAAACGGTGGCGGTGAGTGTGTACATACACCAGTCACAGTGAGGCGAGTGTGTATATATATATATATAGTGACCGGCTCCTTTTTTCGGCGACTCTCTCTCTCGCGGGGCCTCTTATCGAGCGCTCTTCGCTATACTGCTCGTGCAGTGTATAGTGACTCACCACCACCGAGGCTCTCGCGAGTCTCGATAAGGCCGCAGCACACTTATTTCGCACGTCCCTCGCGCGAAAGCTATACGACTATCTCTTATATACTATATATACACTATAAGACACTACGTGTACGAGAGACACGCCACCCCCGAATAACATAACAGCACGTAGTATTCAACGTCAACACTCACTGAGCTCGTACGACATGGTCGCTGCCGCTGATGCCGACTCCTTTATTGTACGCTACGTATATCCTATATAGTTGTGTGTACACCGCACTTCTTCTCCTTCTCTTCTTGTGTGTTACGCTATCTGCCTGTGATGTGTGTAAAAAAAAACGGTGCGGCGAAAAGGAGCGCGCGCGGTCGTTCGCTGCGCGACGATGTCTGTGGCGACGTCGGTGGTGGTGGTGGTGGTGGTGTTGCTCCTCTCGTGAAAATATCCGAGAGGAAACTGCCTCTCTCTCTCTCTCTCTTTCGCTCACTGTGATGTGCTCGCGGTGACGGCGGGCGGGCGGCTACGCTGACTCGAGCGAGCGAGCGAGTGTTCATGTGTCTCGCTCGCACGCGCGGTCAGGACCGTAGGTGGGGTTAGGCGGTGCCCGTGGTGTTGATAGTGTAGGTGTGGTGGGTGCGCTAAACAGGGGTGAATGGGAGCTAGAAGTTTTTGTATTTATAAGAAGGAGGTAGACTGAGGTTTTAAACAAAAGTTGTTGCTTTTTTTTATATGAAAAAAAAAATTCTTGATATTTGGTGAAAATTTGGCATGAATTTTTATTTATAATAGGTGTGAGGGATTCTGAGCAGTTCAGATGGTCACAGGAACATTCTACGTACGGATAATTCCCATAAATAAACATGAATTTTTTAAGTATTGTTCTATAATGCAATATATTTTTCATCTTAATATGGTAATATAATTATTTCATTTAATTCTGAAAAATATATTTCTATACTATAGTATACATTTATTTCAATACAAAAATTTATACGATTCGCACGTTCCCCTGAGAATTGAACTGGTTTTTTATAGCGTTGTTTTCGTCGAACGGCGGAATTTCGTCCAAGCTCTTGGATTGAATCTGTAAGGGGTTGCGCGAACATAAATGAAAACCAGGTCAGATGCCTGTGTATTTATTGTCAATAAAAATTAAGTGATATTGCACGTTAATTAAACTTATAATAGAATAAATGCTTTATATTCTTATTCTCACGAATGTACGAACTCATTTGCGAAACATTCACGTAAAGAAATGAAAACTAATCCTTGCTCCTCTATGCAAATATTAAAGTTGTCGAAGTTTCTAATGTAATTTTATTCGAGCGTTCTTTGAATACTAACGGTTTCATATGAAATTTCATCTTGATTGCGATAAAAACTTGATTTGAGACAGAAAAATTGAGAAACTGTTTTTATTTAGTAAGTGTACGGATAAATTTTCCATAAATTTCCAATAAATGCAAGTATCTTGTTTCGTTTCCTGGAGTGTATTTTAATCATAATTAAAAAGTTCTTATCATTTTGCTGCGATAACTTGCAGTCTCAAACTTACACATTTGGCAAATTTTTATCTTACAAATTTTACCTAAAATTTGTAAAATTGTAAATATATAATGCAGCAAAGTTCTATGTAACCAGCTATTATAATGCAAAATCGCACAACAATCGTGTGCTCCAAAACAACAGTTTTGTTAACACAAATTTTATTTTTCAAAATAAAAAGCGTTTTCACTTTGCGAAGCCAAAAATCGACAACACTTTACATTTAAATTATTGTCACCGTTAATTAGTGCCTTGGCGTGGTTAAACTGGAGCAGGCTCATCTCGTGCTACGTGACTGAATTAACCGATTAAATAATTAAAATCAAAGTGCACCACTTAAAGCGGTCTTCGGAAGTATCGAAATTATTTTTAATTCGGTGAAAGTACCGCTTAATAGCGCGCAGTATATGTAAGTAGATTGGGATAAACCGAGCGTAAAGACAAATTTGATAGTCGGGAAAGTGTACTACAGTGTGTACTAAAATGTATGCAGAGCGCTTAGAAATGAGCTACATTTGCACGTTAATCAACTCGAGGTAATTGTCAGACCGTTAGAGATCTGTTATCGAAGGCTAGGGAGAGAAAGAGAGTCCATTGTGCTCGCTCACTCGTGTTTTCACGAAGAGGGAAAAACTGAGACGTTAAAGTGTGAAATAACGCGAGAGAAAAAGAGAGATGCGCTGAATTGTAACGCGCGTCGAAGCGGACACGCGCGTATATGTATTCGTCGTGCGCTGAAATCGATACTCGCGATGTTATTTTTGAATGTAATAAAACTACCGACTTGTAATTCTCGCATTTTTAAATGTAAGCGAATAAGTGTATATTTCATTTACTTACTTTAGAATTTTTTTATTTATTTTTAAGATCTATGAATGTATACATTGGATTATTTTAGTAGTTTTCAAGCGAAAATAAACAAATCATCATAGTAGGCAAATCTAATTGTTTTAAAGAGATTTATATTCTCCTCATAAACCATCCATGGTAAATAGTAAATCCTTATATACGCTAACATTTAACTACGAACAAATACACAAAAACATCAGCCATATCCAGTTATGCACTTCCCTATATACACCCTATACATTGAAACCGCAGAACCATCCACGTAGCACACCCATCAAAAACCAATCGTACCACGAGCCACCCCCAACCCCGCAGGTTTCACCACCTCGCGATCCGTCCCTGCGCCCCCGCATCTCTACTTCTTCCTCCTCTCGTTTGGTTTCGGAGCAGTATATAGTTATACGCTTGTCTTTCTTTCTCTCTTTCTCCGCCTGACGCACGCGTGCGCGAGCCGGGCTACTTTTATATCTATCTACTACTATATACTCCAGTGGCACCGGTGCTGTGTGACATCGTACGGCGCACGTGAAAATGCATCACGCACACACACACGGACCTACTTTATATGTGTAGGAAGACGAGCCTACGGGTAGTCTGTGTCCCCCGCCCTTCTCCTTATTAGGATATACGGTGAAAGAGAGAGACAGAGTATGGGGGTGGTGGTAAGGGAGAGAGCAGCCGTGTTGAGCGAGAAGGACCGCGATGTTTGGAAAAGTGGAGATTTATATAAAAGAGAAAAGGTGTGTAGGATAAGAATGATGATTTCTGAGTAAGAGTTTTGATTTAATTGGATTGTATAGTGAATATTCGTTCGATAATGCAAACTGTTGAAGATGTTAATCAAAGTCCTCGGCTTCGTAAAAGCTGAATTATATAGGCGCGCCAACTCGGAATCAGGTTTTAAAAGGTACCCAGGAAATCGATATATATCTGCTAAGGAGTATAGATGTTTCAAGTCGAATTTCCGAAACTATGAAAATAGACTTTAAATTAATGATCTGAATATCTAAGAAGATACAACATTTACAAGTGAGCGTTATCCATGAGAAATTATAACAATAACTTGTAATTAAGAAGCTTTATTTATACTAATCTTATATCATTTTCTTATCGGCAGCCTATTCGTATATTGGTACCTATTTCGAAGCGTTCTTCTAGTTGGTACATCTTTTCGAAGCAGCTAACGAAAAACATCTAGTATCGGTATATTAATCTTTACATGATTAGCTTAACAATACTATGTTTCTTTAATTTAATAATTTCTTAATAAATTTTCGAGAAAAGTACCACTGGAAATAAGTATAAGTCTGCTGTAAACTAAAAAGTGGTTTGTACATTGTGACAAGATCCGCACCTATCTTTACGTATTTTGACGAGCTGAATCCGAATCTGAAGTCCAATTCGAATATGCCGTTATTAATTCGGAATCAATATATGAGTTATAGTGAAACTAATAACGGCGGGTTCATATTCAGCGCCTCAAATACATAACAAGACTTGATTCAATTCAGAAAATCTTTCGAGTGATTTTCGACTATTTTTTGTGTTTTACGCAAAATCTGTGCGCGGACTTTAGATTCGGATTCAGCACGTTAAAATATCGACGGCTGAGAGGAAGAAGAACGTATCTCGGCGCTCGGATGAAGAACGACGTAGTATCTCGGTGCTCGGATGAAGAACGACGTATCTCGCCGTGAAAATGAAGAACGACGTATCTCGGCGCGAGGATAAAGAACGACGTATATCAGCGCTCGTACGGCCAGTGCACGGCCAGTATAGCGGCGAAATACGTCGTTCTTCATTTTCGCGCCGAGATACAACGTTCTTCATCCGCGCGCCGAGATACGTTCTTCTTCCTCTCAGCCGTCGATATATAAAGATTGTTAGATCTTAGGTGGGTCTTGTCAAAAGTACAGACCAGTTTTTATTTTTGTGTTATTTTTCTATAGAAACGCATAGATTGAGGTTTTTTTAAATAAAAAATCTATTTCGAGACATCCGTAATGTATGTTTATACAGACATGATTGATGAAGCATCTGAATAAATATATATTTCGGTTAACCGCAAGAGCAGAATGCAGGCGATACGAAGCCGTGCAATTATATACTCTGCTGTGTATAGGTAGGTATCGCTCTTCATTTGCTGTAATGCACTTCCGGAGGAATCGTGCAATTTTGCGGTATGCGCTACAGGATTCAATTTATTTTATGTTAGACACCCGGAAGTGCGCAGAAGCAATTTCATGATAAAAATAGATTCTAAATAAGTACTAAAAAATTTCATTTTATGAAAGTCAATTTAATTATCTAATCTGCAATTTGATTTTTTTTTTATTTTGGTACCTACTTCCCCTGAAATTGAACAAAGAATAAAATGAGACCTTCCAATTAGAATTGTATGAAAAACAAAAAGTCTTTCGTATTAAATTTATTTTAGTAGACATAATCTACTTTTGTAACATTGGAAATTTGATAACCATCACAATCGAAAAATTCGATTTTTCGAAACTTTGAGATTTTTTTTCTCGGAAACTACTTATCAGTCCTACGAAAAAATCCCAAGAGACCTTTTAGCTTTAAAATCGGTCAATTTATTCAATAGCGTTTTTTTCTAGGCAAAAAAATGAAAATTTATATTTTGTTTATAAAATTTGTCAATAAAAAATAAATTTCGCCAAAAATCGGTCGAACAACCAAGATATTCTGAATCTACGTATAAAAATCTATTAAAAAACCTTGGTTGTCTCGCGGACCTATCCCTGTTGAAAAAAACCATATGATTTTATCATATGTTAATTACACATGATAAAAACATATGTTTTTATTACATGATT
>UXGD01003346.1:0-20848 GCA_900474315.1 Torymus auratus | reverse complement strand
TGCTCTTTCATCAAAGATAAAATTAGTAAGTAAATAAAATACGAATATTTTGCTGTGACGTCAATCTAAGAAATGGGAAAATAATGGTCGAAAAATAGTTAGATCATAGCCATTAATTAGCCAGTTATACTAGCTATTTTCTAACTTCTTGGCAATTTCACATAGATGAATTTCTAGCAGGGTATTTTCGTAACAAGAAAATATATACTATATTACGATGATAATTGTCCTTGAATGCTGTTTGTCTCCCTACACCCTATATCAGAAACCTCATTAATATACCTGTAGAAAATACACCTGCACGTAAACATTGACTAAACAAGAAACAAAATGTCTCTAATCGAATCAGCATGTTTAACAACTTTTTCCCTATTTTAGTAAATAATCGCTATTACACATTTTCCTTTATACATATCCAACATCGATTTCTCACTAGCGCCGTACTATTCCGTCATCAATAACGACACACACACACACACGTGCCCTTAAAAAATGCATGAACCAATGTAGGTCACAGCCAAATCTGACGGAGCGCCGGCCGCCCCCTCTCAACAGTTGACACAACAATTATAAGCCCCTTTCCTCCCCCACCCATTCAAGATATAGCCCGCGAGCACGCGCCGAAACACTTCCGTTAATAATTCACCTGCGGGGGAGAGAGAGAGAGAGCCTAGAGAGAGCGTAAGGTCTTCCGTATACATTATACGAGCGAAGGCCACGTTCCACGCCCGTCCCACAGCAGCGTCGACGCTATCTCCATCTCTCTTCCACGCTCGTGTTATCTGTCTAACGCCGCAAATAGAATAAAATCACGGACTTGCAGTGTAGCCCGCGGAGAGAGAGGCGCGAAAAAACCTTATAGCCGGTGAAGAGAAGCACTTGACTCGCGAGCGATCAACTTCTTGTAGAAACCTTGACGGCAGCGTGTGTGTGTGTATATACGTGAGGGAAGTGGGGAAAAAAAAGAGCTGACGCCGCGGAGAGAAAGTAGAAACCGCGCGCGCGCGCCCCGTCAAGGGGAACAGCAACGCGAGCTAAAGCGATCTCCCGCCGCCGATCTCCTTCAAATCCAATTTCCCCCCGCGCGCGCGTGTGTGTGTGTGCGCGTGAACGCGATGTGCTGTTAGTCTTCCTTCTTCTTCTTCGCTACTCTGCCGTGTCTTTTTCAGGCCCGTGATTCTATACTGGCCTTTTAATCTAACGTATATCTCTCTCTCTTGCGTCTTTGTTCTTTTCGTTATAGCGTGTATAAAAGAGAGACAGAGGCATGTTCTTGACTTACTGTGTATACTATGCGCGTGTCTGTAAAGTGTGCGAGAAGTTGAAGACGGTATCGCGCTGTTGTTCTTTTATTCCTATAGCAAAAGCCCTGTGGCTTTGCGAAGAATGATTGGATTTTTTTTTCTTCGCTCCGGAATCAAATCTACACTGCGAAACAAAGTTTCTTAGAGCAGCACATAGTTTGAGCTATCCAAGGGTTAGTTGGTTTTGCAGCTTTCACTGATTAAATATTGCGGTTTCGGAAACTTCTCTTTGTTGATAAACGCAGCCATGCAAATAGCACAAATAACGTACATATATAGGCACATTTATTAACTTGATTTCATGTTTAAATATATATGTATTTGGAAATATATTTGTTAAATAAAGTCAATATATAACCCCATTTCAGAACCTTAATTAAAAATCGAATTTTTATTATTATTATCGCCGTAGCAAAGGCAAATAAAAAAAAATTTTGAAAAAAAAACTTTAAATGATTTGTTGATTGAAGCGCGCCAGTGCAGTATACGATTCCGCTCATCCGCTCAGCACAGCGTATATATACCAAACATCCCCGGGGTATAATAAACTCTAAACATTTCATTCCGTATAAACAGACTGGGCTTTTTTATTCGTACCACATTTATATTTTTTTTATACCAAACACCTAAAAAAAAAAAAATCTCGCGCGTACTTTTATATAAAATCACGTTGAAATTCAAAGGAAAAAACACAATCACGTACACGCATTCTCTGCCGACCTACACGCGCGCGCAGACGTATTTCCAAACATTTTTCAATTCCATTTGACTTTCTCGGAAAAGGAACAGAGCAGAACGGAAATTCACGAAGTAGTATATATATCGCCTGCATGCACACACACACACACGCGTGTGAGCGTATATAAATGCAAAATAAATTCCGCGTGCGCGTGCGAAAGGGATAACCTGGTGGTGTATTATATATAAAGAAGAGAAGGGCTATCGCCCGATGGAATTTCTTCTTCCTCTCTCTATCTTTACGATCCCGGTGAATTGCGCGACCGAAGCACGTGATTACGCAGACGATTGGCTATATAATATAGAGTCGGTTGATACGCGTCGACTTTTTTTTTCGGGCGTCGCGCGTTCTATCAGGATAGACTGTGCTATAGGGGATGAGGAAAATTGAAATTTGAATTTTAAATCGTGCCACCGCCGCGCGAGAGAGCAGCTGACGCATGTGGCCGAATCGATGGGAAAATAAATTCGGTAATTTCACGGATCGGCTGGTGGTGGTGGTGGAGTTGCGCGCGCGAGTATAGCACTACGGTATACCTGAGTAATGCGCTCTCGCAAATTGAAATTTAAGAGGGCATTTTTGCCGTGTCCCCCGCGCGATTTATGATGTCAGTAATGCTGAGAAATTATACTTTTTCAAATCTCGGCCGTTCGAAAATATTTGTATTAATCATTTTTATATATATATACACATCATAGATTAGTATATATACATATACGGTACAATGAGAATGAGCGTCCGAGTATTATTTTAGCAGTAATTTAGGGTTAATGCGGTAACCGAGTGCGGTATAAATCAGGAGCAAAGTTCTGCGCTCGATTTCGCGTACATTATTGTACCTCAAGAGCTACAATTTAAAGTTACATATATATATATAATTTCTCAACTGCGAAAGCTCTAATCTTTTTACGCGAAATAAACTTATATTCAAAGCCCAAAGGTCCGATAATATACATTTGCTGTATAACCCAATAGCACCACCATGATCCCTTGCCGAATCCTCGACTAATAATACGTATACCTATATACACACAAAAACATTTTCCCGACAAAGCCCTGTATACCCGTGCGTAAATATATATCCCGCAGAAATCCAACAGCGAGACCCGATCGAAGAGCTATAGTCAGCAAAAAAGAGGATTCGCACGCGCGTGGGTTCGGCGCATAAATATCCTTCTTAACTGTCATCTGGCGGGGAGGGAGAGATTTTCGTGCGGGGAGAAACTTATAGTATAGTAGTGTAAGGAGACAAGCCAGTCGTCGTCGTCGTCGTCGCCGACTATGTGGGTCAACGTGGTATCTTCGGCGTCCATAGAAACTGGTATAGCTTATATATACTCTCTCTCTCGCTCGTCGATTAGCCCAATTTTCCGCGCGCTCGGTCTTTCTCTTTCGCTGCAGTGTGCTTTGCCCTTTCCTCTCGCTCTCCCGGGACGATATAGTGCGGCCGCATAGCGAGCGAGCGCGAACCGGAGAGGAGATTAGAGCTATAGCGCGTGCTCGGGTATTTTCGCCAATTGCCGCTTTCCCTTGGAATTATCGGTAGTTGTCTCGGTAAAGACGTATCTCGGTATTATTGGATGCCTCGGTATTACCGAGAGACAGATTGTACTTGTATTTGTGACTTTTTCTTCGAAAATAATGTTTTATTTTAATGAAAAAAAAAAATTGCCGTGACGTACACGTTGACCTATATTTCTCTCGGAAATTTTGTTCAGATATAAGTATCATATATATTTATAAAATGTAAAAAAATCACGAGAAACAGAAACGGAAAATGGTAAAATTCTGCAATCGACATATACGAAGATACGTTCTCGATTTCTATTTGCTCTCGACCGCACTAAACATCGTACACTAAACATCGAACGACCGCCCCTCTATATCCCATAAACATTTACCGCGTATAACCGAAAAAGCCGGGAATGAGCGTTCCCGACCGTATAGGCATCTTCCTCTCGCCCTCTCTCTTCCTTCTTCGCTTTTACGAGCGCGTGTGTGTGGAGGAGGAACGCGCATACGCGCGAGTAAACGCGCCTATCGGACATTAATCCGGTTATGAATTTACAGCGAATTTTCGCGTGACGCAGTTTGCGCTCGAGAGAGAGAAATATTCCAGGCTCTCTTGCCGACACCACGCCCACATAGGCGAAGGAATGCGTGTGCATGCAGCTTGGACTGAAAGCTTGACCGAACTATCCTATTATGATGTGTGAAACGAGCTTTCGAGGACGCGCGTACCTCAGAGAGTTTTGGGGATACTTTTGTTGGGGAAAAAGGAGTTGGGGAATTGCAAAATTTTGGAGTAAGCGAAGCTGAAGCCGATCAAAGGATTGGGGGGCGAGTATTCGACATATTTCCGAATATGATGGTAATGAGAATGCGAAATTTTCATATCTATTTCGCATATTATGTTCCATAGTATATATTGAATTATATCTTCAAACAAGAGGGAAATGATTGTCTTTTTGTAAATATTATTGGAATTCATAATTATTAATAATAATATTCATTTATCATCATGTTCAAATAATAACGACAATATATTATGTTCTAATTAACCAATCAAACAAATATACCTTTTGGTATTTTCAATTATTCAATATTTGTTGTATATAAATTAATTTATTAGATCAAACGTATATTAAACCCTTCAACCGATCAATGACCATTCACTGAAGTAATACCAATATACAACACGTTAAGGGGATACCGCAGCCACGCATAAATCGTATTGTTAGTCATTTTAATTCATTTGTTAGTTTTTCCTTGCGATTCTTATATTGCACTTTATTCGATGTAACATAAAAAACAATAGGTAACTAAGGTAATTGGTGAAAATATAAAAATGAAAAAGATATGACAAAAATAGTATAATTTTATGCCGGAAACTATCTGATAATCTCGGAGATCCCCTTCAGTTTGCGATAAAAATATACGGGACACTAAAAATTTTTAATTAAAAGATAACTTTTAAAGCATCGTGTATATCGCGCATTTTAATACACCAAAATCATTTCTACAAGATAAGAAAATTTAACAAAAATACTATCGCCAATCTGAACAAAACTCCTTCATCAAGATTATTTACCACAACGACCCTCTCCCAGTCTCTCTTCCTCGCACCGTCCCGCGTCATAACGCAAACGAAGTCATCGGAGCAAATCCCGGCCCTAAACCGCGGCCCCTAAACCAAATCGAAAACGACGGACCGAGGGAGATAGACAACCACCACGACGACGACGTCGAACTTCCTCACTGCGAGGAGGAAGCGTAGAGCTACACAGCTCGCAGAGACTCAATAAGTTACCCGGGGTAAAATCAGAGTTGCCACGGCACTACACGTGTGTCGCGTGCGAGTGGCACATATATATACCGAGGCGCCGTCGTAAGGAGAGCTCGTCGCGACGCTTAAGGCTATCAAGTTAATTCGTACGCCGCGTATATATAGAGGGAGGGAGAGAGAGAAGAAGAAGCGAGGAGGCACCAGCACTCGCCGCGCGCGCAAGGTCAAGAAAATCGATAGCACACAGACACGCGCGCTCGAGGAGTAAGCGGGGAAAGGGCAACGATGCCGTCCCTATATGTATATTGAGCGATAAGTGCAAGAGGTGGGGGAGGAGGAGCTGTATTATTATCGGGGGGCGACGACGGATTTTCCGCAATTTTTTCCCCTCGTACGCCCTTTTCGGCCGGAAATGACTGCTCGCGATCGTAAAACATCGCGGCTGTGCGTTATAGGGTATATGTAGAGGCCATTGGGAATAATCGAACATCAGCTGTTTTCAAGGGCGCGCGAGGGGAGCATATAGCAGCCGGGGGTATTGATGATGTGCTCAGTGGGGAATTCGTTTATTGCTGAAAAGTAACGGGACGGATGGAATTTTAAGTATTGAAAGATTGTGTATAGCTGTGCGATTGAATGCATTATCGGGTTACAGTGGTAATAGCTGGGGGAGAAATTACACGTGGAGATTTTAACTTTTGAAAAGCTAGTGTTTAAGGGTGAGAAAATAACACGCATAAGTTGCGGCTAGAGAATCCGATATAAATGTGTATTATAGGATAAAGAGTAACGTGATGTAGCTCCAAGGTTAAGCCACTTTAGTGTGGTCATCGGTAGCAAACGAACACGCGCCAAGTCCAAAAATTTTCAATTCTAAGAAAATAAGCTTCTTAGGGGTTTTTTCTCGTTCTGTATGTTAAATACTGCGGTTACTTAATTAAAAAAAACTACATGTGCATTAACAGTTGGCTTTTAAAAAATTATGCAATATGGTTTTACACTTTAATTATTTAAGGCGTTTCAAAACAATCCACATAATTGACAATGACAACGTTTTGTTTGAAGGTTTTCGTGCAAATTTACATATAAACATAGCATGAATAATACAAGCAAAGCGTAACGATGCTTTGTTTTCGGGTATATATCACCTACTTTGGAAGACCTCGACATAGAACTTAAAAACTTTCTTCTGTATAACGAGATAAGTGGAATGGCTCAATTAGAGAGAAGGTTTAATTTGAAAGTTCGACCGTGTGCGTTCATTGAAGGCTGCGAGTTTTTGCATCCCAGGCTTTTTACCTTTCTTTTTTCTTACTCGTAAAAATTATTTTTATTTAAATATTGACTTTTTGAAATATTTCTTTATTAGAAAAACGCTAATTGGCAAACAATTTTCTAACTAAAGTAACGAGAAAAATCATGAAGTGTGTCTCAACATAAATTTCATATATAGTTATACAAAAATAAAAAAAAAACAATATATATATATATTTTTGTATATCTCAACATTACATATGAAAAACAATTGACGGCAAGCAACTAGCTCCACTTGAAGTCTCGTATATAGTCTAGCTCCCATCTTTACTTCCACTCGAGGTCAAATTACATGCAAGCCTCTCCCGTTTTCCCGAGTACCGAGCTTACGGCGTCGACGCGCGCGGCGTGGCGGCGCGCTCGCGCTAATTACCTATTAAGCGCGAGATTTCTCGTTTCTGCGCTTGTTCTCTCTATCCTCCGACTTCGCAGGACTGGAAGGGGCCAAACTCTCACCCGGCCGCCAGGCTCCTCTTCGGGACTTTATCTAGCGTGAAATTAGACCAAAGACTCGGCGCTTTTGCAGCTTTACCCGAGCGCGCAACGCCGATGCCCCGGGGGTAGGAGCGGAAGAAGGGAAAAAATTTTATTTCCACCCGCTAATTGAGGACGCGAGGGGGAAGATTCAATTTTTGCCAGCGCGCTCGCTATTTCTTTGACTGGCAGTTTTATTTCTTTTTTTTCGATTTGGAAAGCGCAATTTTTCAAAATTGAAAACGGCTAGCTTTTTTGAAACTGAATTATATCGAGGCGCATGGCGAGTGTGCGTGTGGATGTTTATCGGATGACGTGGCACGAATTAAAGGAATTTTTCGGTTGGTTGGCTGGATTGACAAAATAATTGAAAACAATTTTTTTTTGTTTTCCACGGGAGGATTTTAAGACAGCGCAGATATATTTTTTTAAGAGAATAGTGATGAATGATATAGATATATAGAATATTGGTATAGGAAATTCTTTTGAATTTTTGCAATCGAAATAGGTCTATACATGGATGTATATCAGAACAAATAAAATAGATTTACAATAGCCTCGAGTTTATAGACCCATAACAGCGCGCAATTTCGTCGAGGAAATTTCTCGACGTATATATGTATATATGCGCGCTCAATGAAGTAGATGAAACGAGAAGATCGCGCGTATATACATATTCACCTATAGGCGCAATATTCGCAAGATAATAACATTGTCAAATTAACTGTCTCCTTTACCCTCTGTTTATACGCGCTTTTCCTTTGTTATTTACGCCGCGCGCGTTATACTCGCGTAAAAGCCTCAATTTAAGTGTATACTTAAAAACTCGCGCGACAACTCAAACTATATACGCCGCGTCGCGTCTACTTTTCCTATTCCTTCGCCGTCTCTGAATAATTCATCCCGCTCGGTGTATAAACAGACACTCGGCAGAAAAAAAAGAGAGAAAGAATGTGAAAAGATACGCGAAGGCTGCTCGCGCCGCCGAGCTTACGTATAAAAAGACGCTCGTGGGTGGTACGGAGACAACCCCAACCAATCTCACATGTATACAGACACACCTGCCGTCGTGGACGCGTGATATATAGAGAGAGAGAGACACACAGAAGGTGCGCGTGAAAAACGGTTTCAAGGCGCTAGACGTACTGATTCGATTTTTCCGCGATATCCAGACGACAACGACGGCTGCGACCTTGAACTCGATTAGCGGAATTCGAGGGAGTTTATACGACGGCCGCGCTACATCGCGGCCTCGCCGCTTTTATAGCACTTCCAAGCACGATCTCGGCTCGCGATAGTGTATTTGTAATGTAATGTAAACGGGCGTCCATTAAGATGATGGGGTTTTCCGAGAGAGGGAAAGAGAGAGAGAATTGCAGAGAAGGGCCCCACGCTCCAGAAGCGAAATGTTCGAGCAACGTTTTATGCATCGCTTTCTCTTTCTCTTTCGAATTGTAAGTTGAATTGAAATGAACGAGCTGCTTTAGCAAATTGGAAGTATAACAGTTATTCAAGCTTGAGAATTATTTCATTTTAAGTTTTCTTACGTTATTTTAATTCTTTTGATAATTATTGGGTTTAGGGTAGATGGGGAACCTGACCCTTTTCTGTATTTAAGCACCAATATTAATCGTCCATGTTAACTGGTTGGAAATAAACAATAGTGTACATTTGGTACTGAAAAAAATAATAAACTTTATTGAATAATATTATAAATATAATCAAGTTATTAAATCTATATAATGTACAAATGCAAATTTGTTAAATTCAGTTAACTGTATGAAGGAACAAGAAACATATAGAATATTGCATTTCCACAGGTGGATGTTTACAGCATAGAAGTATAATTAAGAAGAGCTTTGACTATAGATTGGTTATGAATTTATTTGCTATCCTATGCAAAAAAGAAATAGACTTGAGATTGTTACCTCTAATGGTTGTGATTGGTCGATTTGAAATGGACATGTAAAATTTTATTGGCCCACGATATGAACTGGTACTAATGAAAAAGGGAAAAGTGTTAGAAAACTACGTTAATTTGTTTCTGCTATAGTATCTGTTAATTTCACATAACGTAAGTTTGTCTACCACAAAATTTCTCTTTAATTATTGCTTTATGTTACTTTGGTTCAACTTTAATGGCTCTTCCAGAGTTTCGCGAAAAATAATAATAACAGAAGGAGTGCGCTTGAAACTGCAGTAATTGAAGTTTCTCATAAAATCTCATAAAGATAAGACGAAGTAATAATTGAAACAACCAACTAAAGTGCATTTAAACTTTTTAATTTTATATCCGCTATGTTACATAACAAACTTGTTTTTAAAAACAAAAGTCAAATCTAAATGTCAGTTGTATAATTATACCGACGGCGCAAGACAACAGAGTAGAGAGAGCAACTTGTTAAAACTTTAAATTACATCAAATCATGAAGTACGATTTCCAGCTTCAAATTAATATAATTATTGTAATTTCTCTTAGGCAAGAATTAGGTATAAGAATATTATTACACGAAGTTCGCTTAAAGCATTCAACTTCAAACAATATTCAAAGTAAATCCAGCACCGAGACAACACAGCACTGATTCGCACTTGACACTCCAATCGCATAAATTAGCCAAGTACAGCATGTAAATCGTAGCTAATTCATTGCCAGTCGTGATTCCGTAATCTCGGGCCCACCTTCGCAAGAGAGAAATACACATACACAGACACACATGTGTCGCGATAAATAACACGGAAATATAGATTCTCATGAAAATTTCATGAAATTACGCCGTCGCCGCGTCGGGACACACACATTCGTCTCCTGTCGGAGTAATGTGTTATTAGAACGAAATAAGAGATGCGTGCTGGTCGGTCGTGCTTTACGGCCTCGCGAATAGAGCGTCGCAAAGTTATTATACGACGCGAACCCTGCATATAGGCGCCGTATTATTTCCTCGGGTGCAGGCACATGCAGGTGAGCGATTTTAGCTCGTCGTAAAAGCCGTTTCTAGAGGACTTTCGAGTTCATTCGTCACGATGGGTGCGTTAAAATCTGCGTCATTCGTTATACAAAGTTGATTGAACATTCGAGAGTGGTGATACAGTGACATTTTAATGGATTATTTTGATTTGAATATGAATATTAACTATAATGTACATATAGTAGGTAATTAAGAATCTACATTCAAAATCTTTTGTTCAAAATACTTTATGTATCATTCAAGAAATACGATTACGGTTATCAGACAGAGAATAATAGGTGGATTCAGATTTTCCACTCACTCGAACTAGACTTATGTAAATCGAGGTATTCAACGGACAACGAAAATGATAAAACTTATCAAAACCACAAAAGCGCGGGGGTAAAAAAAGTAATTTTGCGCTCCAATTGCCGCGACCAAAGACCTACCGATATCCCGATCGATGTGTTTGACTTTTATCACAGATTCCTTTAAAAACTCATTTCCCTCATTTTATTAATCAAACATGCGAACTCTCGCCAACAAAGACAGCCCGATACGCGCGAGCGAGCGAGCGAAAATCGATCGGCACGTTCGTTTTTGCAAATTAAAAACACTTCGTCATTTGTATAATTGGATTGGCACGCGCGCGGGCGACACATGACTCGGTGCACGTGGCGACACGGAAATGAAACGCCCCTCGCGCAATTTTCATTAACGCGATGGACTTTATAGCGTCTTAGCGCGCGTGGATTCGTAATTAAATAGAGAGCGCTATTGAGCGCTTTCGCGAGGAATAGGAAAAAGAGTTTCGCGCATTATTGAAATGCAGTGCGGCGTAGAGCGATGAGGCGACGGACATCATCAAATATAGCGATATGGAGGGCATTTAGTGCGCAATGGGTGCGAGCGAACGAGTGTCGCTATAATAATATAGTTGTTTAATGACTACGGCCTTAGAGGATAATTTACGAATGACGTGGTGGCAGAGCAACGCAGCGAATGAGAAATGCGGAGTTTATCTTAAAGAATCGCGCTACAAAATAATCGTAAGAGGCGTTAGGGCACTTGAGGAAATCTGTCATGATTGTGTTTTCCACTATTCTCGTAATTGCATGATTGTCGATAACACACTTGAAAAATATAATATTTTATATATAAGTATTATTCGAGATAAAATAATTGAATAATTGAAACTGATCGTCTACATTCTTATAAAATGAGAAACATCTACGCATTAACTTATAATATTTGTGGATGGGCGAACTAAATTAAAAAAGAATAACTGAACTTTTTTCGAAACGAAAAATGTTACTATCAGTTTATCAAACATATAGCTATTTCTTATCATGATAAATAATAAAGTATCACATAGAGTTTTGGTAAACATGTACACAAGGTTTGCACTGTTTGCTTGCTATGTAAACAACTAGCGCCATCTCTCTTAATTTTTTCAATCATAAATTCCCTTGCGAGAAAATTATGAAAAAAATGTTCAAAAAGACAGAGCATAAAGTGAAAAATTTTTCTATTTTAAATACATACATCCCTATAGCTTTCATGAGTTTATATTCAATCGTCGGCTGTATATTGAAAGCGCAAATATAGACGAACCGCATCCGTATTTGAATACTCTGCGCAAGGCTGAAAGTCGATCAAGGATCCATATATATATATATATTTATTTTTCTCTTTTTTGCCCCACCGCCTCCTTGAGCAATTAAAGCGAGCGTCAAAGAGCAATTCAAAGTCGCCATAAATAATGATCCGCGACGCGTCCCCTCATTAGAGGAATATTTCGCCTCGCTTTCTCTCAGCGAACTCGCGCATATAACTTTGTACACACGCGGCTGTGCACGTTTTGCAAAAAAAAAAAAACCGTTCTTGACCCGAAAAGGATTGCGCAAGCCTTTTTCCAGCTGGCGCGCCCGGATTACGTTTCTTCCGGTGCTTTCTCGCAGTCGCGCCCTCGTTATAATATTATCGTTCCGGGGAGGCCTTGTCCCTCCCCGCTCGAGCGTGCAGCGCTCCCCTATTTTTCCGTTCCTTTTAAACTCTTTCCCTTTCTTCCCTTATGTCTCCCCCACGCGTTTTATTTTTATAAGGTATAGCCCTCGCCGAGTTTTGCAGGTAGAATATAGAAGCTTCGGCGATCGATGCGCGAAAAAGTATATACCGCTGGTTGGTAACAGAGGGTTTACTTATTTTTAAATTGGGTTTGGATTGCGTTATTTTAGGACTGTAATACATGGACGTTACAATTTATTATTTTGTTTTAGAGAATGGCTGCATCTTTTGTTAATGTAAGATTTTTTTGTTAACTTAATTTTATTGTGAAAAGAAACATACGTAATATCTGTAACTGTTCTTTATTAATTAATGTATTAGTTAATGCTCTGCCGGAAATGGTTGCTTTTTACTGCAGAAATCTCTTGAAAACTTAACAGATTAAAGTAGTTAATAAATTTAATAGCTGGTTAGAATTTCTTGGAGATACAAATTTAAAAAAAATAAACTGATGTAGGTAATTGAAAATCCTTAACGATATGTTTCATAAAATTTAAAAATATTAGGTCTGTAATGTGAAAAATGATAAAGTAACTAAAATTGGAATATTATATTTTCGTTGTGGAACCAAATCATCAAATTTATAAAAAAAAGGTATTGATTTTGAAAATATCCTCGAAAATATTGAAAAATCCTCAAAATTATTGAAAGTATCCTGAAAGTTATTGAAAAATATATCCTTAAAATTATCGAAAATATCCTCAAAATTATTGAAAGTATCCTCAAAATTATTGAAAATATCCTCAAAATTATTAAAAATATCCTCAAGATTATTGTAAATATCCTTCTCGAGATATCCACTGCATATATACACACCCACGCACATACATACATGGCAGATTTTTTTGTCAAATATCTTAAAACGCAACTGAATAATTTTTTTTTTTCGAAATTTTTTTATCGTGCTTTTTAATGCTCCCTTGTCGGGTACAGGTAAAATTTGAAAAGCCAAGTGCCATGGAAGTATATTTCATTAAAAAATATGTTCGTGTTTTGCATGTTCTGTTCCAGTTCGTCCATATATTTGTATTTTTTAAATATAATAAATAATCCTAGCAAAAAACAGAAAAAACTAATTTTCATCAATTTCTTATCGCTATTATAGTTTTAGTCAAACTTTTGATACCTATATCTATAGAAAAAATGATATCGTTTCCCATTTCACGTTTGTTTTCAATTGTCTATTATATAATGAAAAATTTCATATTATATGGAGAAGTATAAGCTGTCACAACATAATTTTAACGAATTCTGATCCATATATCTATTTCAAAATCCAATTCGATAACCAGTCTGACGAAAACATTTTTCAAGAAAATCTCGCTCTTTATCCCCGTCAATTTTAATTTCAAGCTAAAATAATGAAACCATCTCCTTCCCCCGAAATGTACTTCTAGCTATTAGGCCACGCCGGGTGCTGTGAAAAGGATTAGTGGCCGCGCCTCTTTCCTCTCGCTCTTTCCAGCTTGATCCTAATTTCTCCTCTTTAATCCGCGGCTGCGGCTTTTTAAAGCTTCCGTGACGACAGCGACGACGACGACGCGCGCGTCTTGAAATTTTCAACGAGCAGCTTTTCAGCGTGTGTTTAACGCCTCGTGTGTACGGGGGTTGCATTGACAACGTACGTAATTAAAAATCAAGAAGCGCTCTTCTTCATACACCAGGAGAGTGGAGGAAGGAGTGCTTATTCTTGCAAGACGACGATCGTCGGCGGTAGTTTAACGCGTTTAATTCTCCGTGAAAAAATTAAAGACGTGGTAGTCAAATATTATGTTATGTTTGCGACATTAAAGCTTTACTTGAATGTTTCTTAAAGCCCAGCATTAAGGCGCCGTTAAAGTTGAAGAAACTTTTTGTTACTTATGCGTACAGATAAACGTTCGATTAAAAATATTGCAATATAGGTTTAGAATTAATCTGTCAGAAATTACATCAATACCGAGTTTCAAAAATTTTGTTAAGCCAGCCGGTATTACTACTATACAATTTTATTAAAACGACTTAAATTTTGTTCTTTTAATCATGTATTCAAGGGTTTATTATAACTGTACATGTATCTGAAATAAAATAAAATAAAATAAATTTATAATGTTTCATTTAGTAAAAAGTATTGGCTTTATTATTTTTTATTAATATTCTTAATATTATATAGGCCAAATTACTTTGACATTATTCTCGACTTCTATTTTTATCGTTATATCTATGAGACCGATAAACTGTCCCTGCTATTCACTAATACAAAAAACAACATACTAAATTAAACTTTCAATTTTCAAAAGATATTTCTGTCTTTCAATTTTTATCAAAAGCTGCAAAGCCACGGTCATATTTTTTTTGAAACTCAAAAGAGAACCGGAATAGCAAATTTTCTGAAACATTGATAACTACGAAAGTTTTGCATCCTTTTAATGAAAAATCCAGATTTATGTTTCAATCTGGAACTTTTCATTAATAACTAATAAAACGGTCTCATTTATTATCTCAAAAGATAATATTCTATTTGTTGAAGGATAATAATTGGCACACTGAAAGAAAAGCCGTACGAAACGCTTTATATTGAAAAGACTGAAAACCAGGCCAACCTCATTAAAACGAAAACGCGTGCGAGCGCACAACAATTATCGCAATTTTCGTAAACCCAAGCACGTAGACCTTTTTTTCTCTCCCTCTCGTGCAACAAGAGATTGAGAGCTTTTGCAGAGAGCAACGCGCTCGAGCGGAGGATCCCGGGCATACTGGACCCGACGCGATCGAAATTGCATATTAATATTGGCGCGTCCGGCTAAAAAGTCATCGCGTGCGGAGCGAAAAAAAAAAGATTCCCGAGTGATAATCCAAACGTGGCCCTGGCTTTTTGTCGTTCGACGAAACTCACGAGGGTGAAAAAAAACGTATAACGCGCCTATGTGGATGTGTGTCCTTTGAAAACAGTGGAGAGTGCGGTCTTTCTGTGTGTGCGTTCTATGTGTATATGCGGGAGAGCGCGAAATTAAACCGCGCCCACTCGTGTGCCTGCGGTTTGCCTTTAGAGTGGACTTCTTGAAAAAAGGGGGAATATAAGCTAGAATTGATTAAAGTTTTGCATACTGCAGATCTGGTGCTCGACCCTACTTGCGTATAATTGTCTGAAATTGCACCCTGACAAATGTCGAAATAATTCAGAAATTACAAAAATTTTGTTAGTCCTTAACAATTAACTAGTTTAATTTAAAGAGATACGAAGAATTTACGTAGATACTTAAAAAGTACATTATTTTTTATGTAAAAAAAGTATTGCGGACTTCAAAAGGTGTTTCAAACTCTGGATAAGGGAAGGTATAATAGTGTCTCATAAAAAAATGTTATTTTTCATTATTAATGAAGCTATTATAAATGTTTAAGCGGCTCGAGGATATCCGTATAATCCGACTATTTATACTACAATTTTGCTGTACTTTCTGATTACCGAGACGTACTTTAATTTTATACTAACCGTACCGTGGTACATGATGAAATAATTAATTTGATGGCGCATTTCGGCAAATGTATATTTCAGATCGTTATAGCAGTGGATGAGCGTAATATACGTTAGTTAAATGGCCCAGTGCACACACTGTTTTTAAAGATATATTATTTCTGCTTCGAACTACCTTATATACGTAATTGTTTTACTTTCGTTTAACCTATTAACTTTTTATGACTCGAGCTTTTATTTTTGTACTTAATCGATTGACATTCGCCTTGGAATTGAAACTAGATCGATATTTTCCTATCGCTTCGAAAAACTTCAATATAGATGTAAATTTTTATAACTATTTTAGTTTGCACGAAATAGCTTCAAATTACATACTGCGAAAACTATACAGTGCAGGTGACTTCAGAGAATTGATAAAAAAATGACAATTTATTTTTTTAAATAAATACAAAATCGTTGATAAATCGAATTTAGACTGAAAAACAATGATTTAAATAACCTAAATCACTAGATTAAATGTATATAAGTTTTCGAATAAAAAAAAAAACAAGTCATATTGGATTTCCTTTTAGGTTAAATTGGTTAGATCGGTCGTTGAGAACTGCTACGATATTGGATTTGTCAGAGGCCGAATGAGAGTTTGAGGTTTTATTTTTTGGTTATAGCTTCGGGGCAGATTTCGACAAAATTAGTCATTTTTTAACGATCAAAGCTTTAGCCTACTTCGCTAAACTTTTAATGTCGCTAAGTCAGGTGACTAACGAAATTTTATGCAGATGGTTAAAGCGCACTAATGAGAATCATGTCCACCTTTATGACATTTACATCATTGAAAAATCTCGGTACATTACCAAAAAGGGCAAAAGTGTCAGAAAAACGTGTCAACAGGCGCGCCGCTCACGTCTATTCTGAGCGAATTACCATCGATCAATTTTGCAAATGTCTTTCAACCGTCGCGCGGTATAATTAGCGCCGACTTTTGGGATTAATTAGCGCGCGTCGAGCGCGCATGTGTGTGTACGTAGGGCTTAAACCGTGTCCTCAGCAAAGGCCGAGAAAATAGAGAGAGTGGAAGGGAGGACTGGAAGTAGAGAGAGAGAGAGCGAAAGAGAGAGAGAGAGGAAGGAAGGGAGGGAGAGAGAGGCCGAGTAACGGACGTCGAGGCAATAGCTTAAGCTTTATCTCGGAAAAACCTCCCGAGAATCGGCCAAACGGCTTTCAATTGTGCGGCTGCATCTGCGCTTGCAAATGCGAGTGTATTCGTTTAAACCTGTAACTGTGTGTGGATGTCTGTCTGTGTGTATGTGCGCGGGCGGTGGTGAATGCACGCGCGCTCTAGGTATATTGTGCAGAGCGAAAAGAGTAAGAAAAGCGCCTTGGATTTAGTATAACAGCCAGGCCCGGAAACATTCGGATACAGGAGCTGTAAAAGCCGAGCTTCGAGACGAGAATTTACGAGCCGCGGGGAAAAGGGGAGCAGCGCACCGTATAAAAAAAAAGAAAGAAGGTGGAGACCTCGATTTCCTGTGGCGCGCTTGCATGTGTATATCTATACATATGCATACGCGTGTATATGTGAGCGTATGCTGCTCGCAGTGTTTGCGAGGAAAAGAACGATTCTCTGATTTTTGCGAGTCGCAGGGGGGAAATCGCTGGGGAATTACGCGCGGGTTAACGTCAATATCCGACACGAGAAAGAGAGAGAGAGAGATAGAGGGAAAGAAGGAAGGTAAGAAGAAACAAAAAGCCGCGGTAGGAGCTGGTGAATTAATCAACCGTATGCTTCTGTTGCTCGCTTTTCTTCGCGAACGAGCGCTCGAGCTTCTCGTTTTGTTTCGTCGGGACGATTCGCAGTTCTGCCGCAGCGAGCAGCGGCAAATTTGATGAACACGAATGCTGCCCGAGCGCTCGATATTTAATTTTAGAAATCGAAAAAAGATCTGGTACTTTATGAAGGATACGTGGATATTTTTAAAATCTCTGTGGAATAGTGGAGAAAGAGAGACGTGGAATTTTGGTTTAAATGAAATTTAATTCTAGCGAATTGAATTTTACATTGAAAATTACATTTTTCTAAAGTAATTATCACGTGTTTGGTTCGAGAGATGAAACCAAATTTGGGGATAGATTTGGGATAGATTTTTGGATGTAGAAATATTAAGAGAGCCGAAATGATAGAGTCTAACGCTTTCAAAAATCCAAGTTCTGGGAATTTTTAGTTTTGTTTTGAAAAATTCTTGAAAAAAACCTTCTTTTAAAACTTTAATCAGTCTTGGAAACTCTTAAATACTATTACAAATAAAATAAAACTAGAAAAAAATGAGCTTTTATTTGCTTTTTTCGTCAGAATTAAAAAATATTGATTCTCTTTGAAGTTGTGAAATTTTAATGTTAAGCAGTGAAAATGCGCTGTTAAACCGTTCAAATTCACAGCTCGAATTGATGCCTATTTTGGTGCATTCTCGTTGTTCAATTTTAAACTACCATAACTTTGAAAAAAATCAATATTTTTTAATTCTGGGAAAGTAAAATTAAGCTAGTTCTCTCTAGTTTTATTTTTTGTTTTTGTAATTGCATTTAAAACTTTCCAAGATTCAATGGTTCCCGTTTCAAAAAGGAGTGTCACGACGTATTTCTGAATGGCTGTTAAACAAGAAATGCCAAGTTAGTTTTTTTATGAAGTTTCGCGCGAAGGAACGCCAAAAAGCGCCCAACTTTGGATTTTCTTCGCGCGAGAACTTATGTTGGTTTTATGGACGATACCTATATCAACTTGATTGTTGAAAAATGTTTTCGAAAAAAAACAATGCTTTTTTATTGTATAGAATGGTAATATGAGTAAAGATCAAATATAGCCTTTACAAAAATATTTAGCTTTTTACATTTCTAAATATTCCTTTTTCAAGAAAAACCATTAGGTAATTATTTTGCGAAGCCCTATACCTCACCTCAAAATCCACTCATAAATCGTCGAAATCTTCGTGGTTTCAATTTCGGGCATATTTTGATGCGTTTTCCTTCTTTAATTGCAAACTATCATAACTTTGAAAAAGTTACTTTTTTATTCTCAAAAAGGCACTGAAAGCTCGTTTTCTCTAATTCCATTTTTTATTTTTTTTTATGTTTAAGGTCTTATTAACAAAAAATCATATATTTTCTTTATATTCGAAATATGAGAAAGTCTTACTTTGGTACTTACTATGTCGTACTGGGATCAGAGACGAAACTTCTATCTATGGATTTACAGATTGGTCAATCTTTACCCCGTATGTGTCTACATGCGTGCTACTACTCTGATTGAAATATCTCTTACAGCCATTCGGTTTAGCAATAGGGGTTGGAAGTACAGAACGGGTGGGAGTAGTTGCTGCACGGAAAATGCGCAACAGCAGTGCGTTTTCGTTGCGCTGACTACACCGAGGATGGCCGCTGTTGTCACTATCATTGGAGCACACGCGCGTGCGCTGAATTTTTTTTCAGTGTGTGTGTATATAGAGTAACTTATGATAATTTTGTGTAGCTGCTCCTATTTCTTTTTACATGTAACGTACCTAATAACGTGGACACAATTTGTTTTTCTTTATAAGGACGAAATATTTGTTTTTGTCAAGTGCAAATAAATTTATTTTCTATTTATTATATTAGCCACATACGTTGACCAATACAGAGCCGAAAAATATGTCTAACAATACTTTGAGCTTAAATTCGATATTTTCATCAAGCATTATGTAAATTTATTTTAATTAAAAAGATGTATTTTCATTTAAAAAAAAAATAAAATAAACTTGTAAATTAATTTTAGTAATTAGTTGGGAAATTATATTACGCCAATGACACAAACCACAATCTGAAGAATTTGAATTGAATATTAACGTGAGAACTTGTACTACATATATGTTTGTATTATTATGCAAATTCAAAAAGCAGTTCGCATTGACTGTATGTGATTTTCTTAAACAAAAATAATAAGCTGCCTATAAAATTTGTAAATCATTCGTACTTTCAAAACCTTCACTTCATGATTCTGCGAATCGCTTGGAACTATACTTATTTAGTGACAAACAACATTTTAGTACAATTTACCAGCGTAACATAGCGCCAGTTCTTAAATTAGAAAATATAAATCTTTTGACAGAAACATAGACGAAAATACCTCGAACGTTATTTCTCACGCTATTGTTCAATACCAATGCGTCACTCTGGCTGTGTATCTCACGTTCGAAGTTTCACTCAAACGGCAACTCTAAACGACAAAATTCCAACCGATGAGCCGCGCACGCTTTGTGCAATTAGCGCTCGCGCGCGATATCACGAGGCGCGTGTCTCGGCGCATATCAGTGCCGCGGTACACCCGTTAAACGCTTTTGGCCTCCCGTAATTAAACTCGCGCACTTGAAATTTCGGCTTCAGTGAGTGCCCGTAGCTCCGAGGAGAACGGCAACTACGCGCGCGATACCAGAACACACGAGATCGCGCGAGAGCGTTAATTGTCAGAAGGTGTATACGAGTGCACACCTTAAGAGCGTAAGATTGTAGAGTGTGCTCGAGAACGGATATTATGTTGATGTAATTTTGAAACTTTTCGAATTATTAAGGTGTTATTGATTTTAAATGTTTTCTTGGAATATTGAAAAATGAAAGCGCGTAAAGAATTATTAAAATGCTTTTGTTTGGGAAACTTTAGTTTTGATTACATGTTTCTTTAATAATACACAGGATCGATATTGTAGGTAGAATAATTTAGAATAAATAAATCAATTAAAATCTTATAGGAAATCTACTTAGGAAATACTAGTAGTAAATGAATATTAATTATTTACAGGATGTTGATTCAAAAGCAGGGACATCTTAACTTTTTTATGTATCTAATTAATAGAAAAAATATTTTTTTCGCATACGCAGTTCAATTTCGATCATTCAAAAATAATGTTTACACAGAAAAAAGAATAACGTAAAATGTGGTGTTTAAAGTTGTTCACAAAGCCAAACAAAAGATTGAAAAAATGGCAAAAAATTTTTGTTTTTCTAAATAACGAATTCGGTCAAAAAATAAAAACTCTCTTTGTAACAATTTCCGTAAAGCTATATATTTGCGCCTCTTTTAAATGCATTTAAGAGAATGCAACGTAATTTAGGGCTGCACCAGAGCGAGACAACACAATATTTCTGTAATTATTGTTTCGCTCTTGTAAATTCTTGAAAATTTCTCTCTTGTCTTGGTCTTGTCAGTCAATATGAAAAGTATTATTGTCTTGAAATTCTTGA
>UXGD01003345.1:0-20854 GCA_900474315.1 Torymus auratus | reverse complement strand
TAGTTTTAATTAGTTTAAATGATAAGATAATTAGACACAATTACAAAATCAAACGTTTTTATTCTATTTAATTATTTAGTAGTTTTATAAATACATGAGTTTCAAAAATGAAATCTAGCACACACTTTCAATCTAAACAAAATTCAAATAATCGCGCTTTTTTTAAATAACCAATCAGACCGAGTCTTTAAATGAGCCACTACTTCCGGCCATCATTTTTTTAAGAGAGGATAGTAATCGGTAATCATTTCATGGCAAAGAATTTTATTAGATGAATTATTGATACGATATAGCAACATTATAGTCACTAAAATACGATAAATTGATGTTTAAAAATAGAAAAGAAAAAATTTAGCGTTAAAACCACACAATATTATTTTTCATCCCACATAAAAGAAAAACAAAGGAGATATGGGAAGTGTTTAAACGCATACTCACATGATCATGCACGAACATTAATTACAGACATTTTCTAAAAGTAGTGCATTTTTATTCCACATAAAAATCGCATTTCGCATTTAAGCCCAAAGCATGTTTCTAACATTTTTTTTCCTGAGCTCTTTTTTGCCTAAGTCAGTTACACTCAAATCACATATAATATTAGTTTATTGAAAAAGCTATCGTATGCCTATGGAAATTAGATTTGCAACTTCAAAAGCCACTAATTTATCAAGTGCTATAATTTAGACACGACAAAATCTATAAATCATAGCACGAATAAATATGTACGAGTAACTGCATATATGCTTAGTGATTGCGAATTAAATGAAGCATGAATAAACTACTATAGAGAATCGTTCGAGTTTCGCAATTTGCAAAATATTTTCGAAAGAATGCAAATATTAATAAGTGCGTGCTATGAATAGTGATATCATTTATAACATAACTAAAACTAGTTTTATGGACATACTTCATTCTGCCCTTGCATAATTTCCTAAGTCAACACACTCCTATAGAGAATTCCTTTAAATACCTATATCTATAATTTATTAGATGTACTAAATGAAATTAAAATTATATATTTGTATATTTTACATAACTTATTAAAACAAATTAAATTAAGTAATTATTTTACATGACACTTTTTTACATGAAAAGATTTTTTAATGATTATTACAATATACCAACTATAAGTATTTTTCAATGCAAAATGTAGTTTTTGAAATTTATTTTTGTTCTAATCGAATTTATTCCAAAATTATGGTTGTTACCGAGGTTTTTACAATCTTGAATATGTTAATTGTAAGACTATACTACTTTATAATATTTCTATAACTGGAAACATCATGAAATTAACTTTTTTCATATAAGTTTTCGATCGACGACCGCACACGCACCCAAGAGCTCGCGCCACAAGCGAAAACTAGTGTTACTAGCCTTTCGCTTCCACGCCGCTCCCAATGCTCGCGATAAATCGCGTGGCCGCGAATGTCGCTTGTCGCGCTCGGAAAGAAACGAACCGCCGAGAGAGAGAGAAGAGGTAAAAAGGAGCGAAGAGCGCGGAGAATAGGCGCGCGTGCGCCTCCGCGAGAGAGAAGAAGGGCCAGGCCGCGGCAATAAAGTGCGAGGCGGACGAGAAAGCTCACGTGTTCGCGTTTAGCATTTATCGAAGCCTCCCCGAGATCGTAACTCGAAAGTGCACACACGCGCACACTCGTGTCATGCAGATAGGTTTAAAAGCCGTACGTGCCGCATTTACAAATGCGGATCGTTCTATCCTTTCGGAGATTCTGCTTTCGTCTCAGCCGCGTGTCTTTGCTTTTCCTGGCTGTTTGTGTGTACCAGTAAAATAGAAGAGGAGAAGGAAATTGTACGAGCCGCACGTTCCTCTATACTGCAGCTTTTTTATTGATAGCGCACCTCGTGCTCGACAATGGAGCTGCGGGAATACGTTTTCGTCTACGAGCGCAAGGTTTAATTGCAGAGTCGAAAATTTGTAAATGCTAATATAGCTATAAGAGAGAAGTGGTAATGTTTGGTTATGCGACGGAGAAACGATAGGCAACAATTTTATTCTCTAAAGTTGAATTAGGGAAAAAAATCACTAAACATTAGTGAAAAATGCTCCACCGTAGAATTAGTGAATATCCAATCATTCTACTGTGGAGAAATTTCCACTAATTTTTAGTGGTTTTTTCACTAATTCAACTTTACAGAGTAGAGTGAAAAAGTAAAACGAATTTATTATCGATTTAGGATAGCTATTAAAATTAAAATAGTGCGTGTAAAAAGATTCATGTCAATGTTTATACAACTATATCGAAATTTTTATTTCTTTGAGAACGTATATTGCAAAAATAAAAAAATCTTTGGCTCACGTCACGAAAGTACCTCGACAGCGCGGATTTTCTCCGACTCCATCCGTGACAAAAGCCGAAAGAAGACCGAGACCTATCGCTCCTATGAGAGAGGAGAAAGGACAACTGGAACATCGGAAAGAAGCGGACGAAGACGAAGAAGAAGGGCTCTCCCGCCGGTGATCCAGATGCACATACGTTTTCGCCCGTGAGCTCGCGTGTGTCTCCGACGTGCGGCAGTAGTGTATACACGCGTACACACAGTAAAACAGCCGCAGGAGATAGTAGAGCCGCGCTGCGCAACAAAAAGGGATCAATCCGCTCGCGCGCGCCGAAGGAGACATAAATCGTCCCGGCCGAGACAGTTTCGGGAGGGCTGAACGACAAGCCGGAGAGAGAACTGCGCCGCCACCGCCGCGATACAAACAAGATTCACCGGCCGGTAAATATACACGCGCCGCGCGTCGGGACTGTCGAGGCTCAACTGTGTTTTCGCGGGGAGAAGAGCGATAGAGAGCGGAGAGACGGACGATGATCAGACTCGACGGAGAAAGAAAGGTAGTGCAGGCGAATGCCAGGCGCAAGATGTAGGGCCACGGCGAAATAAATATAGATATAAGGGCGATAAAACAGAAAAGCGGCGCGGCGCAAATGAAAGGAGGACAGGAGAGAATGAAGATATCGGGAGGAATGAGGTGCGAGTGGAGAGATGGATTGAAGAGTGACGAATGGAAGGTGATGGGAGAAAAGAAGACTGAGATGGAGTGGAAGACAAAATATAACCAAACATAAATTGTATGCTAGAAGAAAATTGAATAAATGTATGTTCAGAGGGAAATATATTCTTGAAATAAAAATTTTAACTATTTTACATTAAGTGGATATAATACTTATGCACATAATGTAATCGTTTTCGGAGCATATTTTTTCCATCATCGTACAATGAATTGCGACAGGAAAATATTTTATTTCTGTATCAGATTGTAGAAAGACACCACAGAAGTATGAAAACGATTGAATTGATATGTTGTCATATTGTAACAGGAAACTTACCTTTCGAACGCTACCTAAGAAATTATTGCATAATTGCGGTTCCATAAATGTCATAATGTATTAATCCTAAATAACTTGCTATATGAATTGGCGGTTAGTTTAATTATTTATAGTCCAATATTCATATTTTGATATGCTTTGACATTTGTAATATCTGGTCAAAATGCAAACTGAAATGTGGTGAAAGGTATACGTTTAATTTATTGTAAAGCCTTTTACATATTTAATATAACCATAGTTTATTATTGAGTCTAGATATAATTTGCACAATAATAATTTAATTAACTGCCTGCATACAATTTGCCTCTATGTTACATTATTGCTATTCACTTTCGAATCGCTTTATAAAATAAAAGATTTTTCGGCTTTCCCCGAGTGACGAATTTTAATCACAGCAATAGTTATATATGCAGTATATAACACTTAAATTGTCACCGCACGCACGTCATTAATTTGATTATTCGTGTACTCAAGAGCAGCTTCATAAACTTAAACTCGATACCCAAACACGCCAGGCGAAATTAAAATGCAAATCGGTGACACGCGATACACTTCAAGTTTCACGACGCATATAAAAGCGCGTATACAAAAAGCTTATACGATCGAGTCGCGAGCGGGAGAGCGGAAAAAACAAGCCAAAAAAGGTAAACGCAGACAGCCGTCGTCCTGTCGAGTCCTCGCAGATGAAGATATCGAGACGTGCGGCACGACGTAACGAGAGAGGCGGAGGAGTATAGTATAGGTAGCAGGGAGAAGAAGCGCGCGGCCCGGTGGTGAATGATAGGAGAACCAGTGGAAAATAAGTGACGCTCCTCGAGCACGAGCGAAAGAAAGAGCTACGCTCGCACGCGAGACGGAGGGAGAAAGAGAGGGACAGTGTACATCAATAAAAGACAAAACGAAATCGAGCGAAAAAGGAGGAAGCGGAGGGAGGGAGAGTATAGAATGAAAGCGCGAGGACACCGCAGAGCAACCCCACATGCCCCCCTCCGCACTCCCCTTTCACTCTGGCGCGCGACGCGTTTTATTTCTTAACGTGACAACCGGAGACAAGTGACCACATCGAACTGTCGTATTTCGAGCTGTCAGCTGTCCGACAGCCGCGGTTCTCTCTCTCTCTCTCGCAACTTGTTCTTAGCGCCCCGGTTTTTCTCCCGCTCTCTGCGCTGCTAGTACAATAAAAATATATATAAGTCCGCCGCGGCCGTCTCTCTCCGCACTCTTCGTCCCTTTCTGTCATCTTCACTAACTCTTTCTCTCACGCGCGCGCGCGTCGCGCGTCTACTCCCTGCTCCTTCTTTTTTCTCGCGCGCTCTCTGTCTCTCCTACTCGCTTGTCTTTTATTGCGCGCCGCTCTTAATTTACGGCCCACTAAAACTTTAAATGTAACTAAATAATATTATATTTCTGGCCGTAAAGCGTTGTATAGGTATCGCGCGCGTAAGGGAAAAACCGAGGGTTAGATTTGGGAGGGTCCGGCCAACTGGTATGAAGGTTATATCGTTGCAGAGAGGACCAACGATGTTGAAACCGCGGGACAAATGATGTCGTTGAAATATGGATATTTAAAATTCATGGGGGATAATATTTTCCCATGTCGCGCGCGCGCCTGCGAGCCACGGGGTTGAGAGAGGGGGAGAAGTTTTTATTGTATGATTAATTCATGTTTACTGTTATTCGCCGCGACCTTTACGAGATCTTTTATTTAATAACTGGCTTGTTCCGTAATGCGGAGACGTTATATTCATGCGATTCTGGTTCGTTTCACGGCGATTTTTCTTTAAAAGCTGCATAGTTTCGACATTTTAATTTCAGTCTTATTTTTCATAAATTTATTGTATCCGAATTTATGTATTTTTTCAATATTTCATGTAATTATAAAGGTATCCCCCTAAATATCACTCGTAAAAAAATTATAAACGTGTTTGAGTACAAGTCACGAGTTAATAAAAATACGAGTGACAAATGTATAAAAACATGCAGTACAGCCACTTTAATTCATGACATACCGTCATATAGAGCTTATTCATAATAAAGTGTCAGTCTAACAGGAAAAATTTTTGGCAACAAAATTTACATTTATGGATTTGCTTGCTCGTAAATTATACCAAAGAATTTCTTACTTTTTTGAAATACTATCGTAAAGGAGCTGTTTATATGAAAGGATATTTAATGATCACAATACTTACTAAAATTTATTCTTGTTCTCTTCGTACTTGATTAAAAGAACTTAGTGACGGAAATAAAAATTTAAAGTGATTTTAAAAATAATTATTGTGCAAAAATACCTAATTACCAATGAAATGTTAACTGAGTCGTAATGACTTACTCAGTAACAGTAAAATATGATTGACGATCGTCAAGTTTGCACATTATTGTTGAAAAGTCCCAAAATAAATCTTAAAAGAATCTAAAAGTCCCGTAGTCACCAACCTCTGCGAAACTCATAATTACCAGCAACGAATATCTTTCCATGACCCAGACTGTATACACCCTACACCTTATTTAGAACAACGCGAGTTCTATGAATCTCTGATTAAAGTTTTCTTGCTTACGCGGCCATCCCTCATACCCTCCACGTGAACGCGCGTCTCTTGGAACTCTTTCGCGAGTCCTTAACGACAGGAACGAAAGGCCCGGCCACTATATGTGTGTCATGAGCGGGCTGATGACGACGACGGCATGAGCAGCAGCGTACGCGATGAAGTCGACGATCGTGACGACGACGCTTTTAAGCCGGCTAATTGCCCGCTCTGCGGAGGTACCTGACGCCCACTTGATGAAGAGAAGAAGAAGCAGGCCGAGCGAGTATATCCTACACTTGCATGCGTGCGTGCCCCGCCGACCGAGCTCTATTTGCTCGCGGCGCAGCCACTGCAGGTGACGACCGATTTGTCGATCTGTCCGCTGCGTGTGTGCGTATGCGCACCCTCTATCTCTCTATTTTCGTCACGGGCTCTCGCTGCTGCGTTTAGCAATGAACGTCCGCTGCGAGTTTTGCTCGTGAGTTTTTACAAATGAATTGATTTTTAATTCTCCTATCTTTTATTATACATGGCAACATGTGATAGATTACCAAGCGAATTTTTTTTGTATTTCAATTTTTATCATAACATGATTCTAATATAGGTATTCGAAGAATTTAATTATGAAAGCCACAAACTGTTTGTGAAATAAATAAGTTTTCAGTTTGTATTAATAATATTTCAATATCTGATCCGGATAAATTTGATGAGCCTTTTATCAGTTTCCGAGCATATAAAGAAACCTGATTTAGTCTCTTTTGATTTTATTGGTTAATTACTGTAATACTGTGTCCGTATGAGTTCAAATAAGCTGTATATCAGTATGCGGAGACCAAAGCAGTTTAGTTCTTTTTTATTATTTCATAACAACATAATATGGTGCGCAACTAAAAGTGGGTCACTGAATAACTTGACGGAAAGGAGCAGTTAAAATGTCTGCCTACAGCTAATCGCCACTCATAGAAACTCGGAGTATCCATTTAGTGATTTGCTGATGGCATTTGGCCAGCTGCAGTAAACTAACGCGCAATAATATGTCACTGACGCTCGATCATATATGTGTTCGACCAAATGTGTAAGAATTACTTTTGCTTATTCACTTCGTTCGTAGAATAAATTAAAAAAAGTATTAATTAATTAAATTATTATATTAAAGTTTTATATATTTCAAGCGAACATTCACACTGTAATGAAAGGTTTTCAAATTCCATTCAATAAAGATATAAACGCTAATTCTCAAAATCAAAGTATAATCCTCCGATTAATAACACCACCGACACTGAAGATATTTCGCACTTCCCTTTGCATTCGACAAAAAAATACAGCAGATCTTTATTAATTAGCGCGACTGAATTTACGAATTCGCCGGAACAGCAAGAGAGAAGGAGAGACAGAGGGGCGGAGGTGCGTCATTACTTGATGAGAGAAAAAAAGAGATAAATTATCATCGCGGCCATTAGCCGCGAAACCGGTAATCTTCGGTACGGTTTCGTATACGCGCGCCCGGTGCAAATAAACTTTTACGAGACTTTCGTTGAGCTCGTCCGCGAGGATGGAATCTTACGCAGTGAGAGAAGCGACTTAATCGCTAACTGCAGCCCGAAGCTCCGGATGAATCGCGCGTACTCGAGTTTCGTGCGTGAATTAAAAGTTTGAGAAGCCTGTAGGAGGCGCTGGAAAATATATACTGTTCGGCAGTAGGCTGTATGAGGATATGTATCTGCCTGTCTGTCAATCACTAGGACTGGCGTGAATTACTTTTTACTGTGTAGTATAATTGGCTACTTATACTTTATGTTTCTTTTTCTTAATGAACGACACTGTTGTTATTCTTCACTTATTGGGATTTCACGCCGGTGTAAATAATATTTTTTATTCTACTTATATGATTTTTAAATACACTAACTGAAATATTTTTCATTCGTTTATGATTTTATGAGTAAATTATTCTTGCGAATACGTTTATAATTTCTTGCGACAACTCAAAGGTTCATTTAAAAATAAACATATCTTACCATATTTAATACTCGATAAACAGATATATAACTTATTTAATTTATTATCATTATACTTTAAAATGTAATTTAAAAAGTTGACTTATGTGTAAATTTATATGGTAATAATGATCAATCCAATAAGACATATCATTTTAAAGATTAGAAATTACCTTTATGTTAGAAGCTTAAAAATCAATATAAATAGTAATTTTAATCAACTTTGATTGCCATCCCTTTTATTTGTATAATATAATGACAAGTAGTTTATAAGAAATCTCAATTAATGTATAAATGTATCCTAGTTCCAGGTATACTCATCAACTTCCAGCGAAGCACCAAATGATATCCTCAACAAGACATAAGCTTGGCGCAGGCATAAAAAATGCAGGCAGGCGCCGGCCATAAAATTACGCCATCAATAACGGGACGGCAGGCAGGGCCATCCAATAAACCAACAATGATGAACAATAACGAAGCAAAATGAAATTCATCAATGGCTCCTCTTTCGCCGCATACGCGCGCTATAAGGGACGCGCGAAGCTGCGTAGGCGCGCAAGAGGAGAAAGCCGCGATTTACGAGAGATTTCTCGTCGTTTACGTGACATATTTCGGTATAAGTTGCCGAGATATACGAAGGCTATAAAGCGCTGCCCCGCCAGTCGCTCTCTCGCGGGCGCGCGCGTCATTATGTAGCCACTGTATATATATAAGAGGGAGAGAACGAGAGAGATAGAGAGAGAGAGAGAACTCGACTCTCCTAGCGCCGGGGCTACACGGTAATGGAGACACGTTCGCAAGCAGCCGCCTCTCACGGTGGCAAAGCCGATTTATCTGCGCGCCTACGCTGTACTCTCTCCCCCTCCCTCTCTCTCTCTCTTTCTCCCTCCTTCAGCAGTATCTTGAGCCACGCGCGCGCAGCTTTATTCGCCCCCCTCGTGAATGTGCGCCGCGCGTACTCGGAAGATCGTGTCTTACACGAGGATATTTCACTTTTCCATGTAGCCAAGGAGCTGCCGCTGCTGTTGCTGCTCGGCCGGAAAAGATGGCACGGGGGATCGCACGTATAAGCGTACAGATGTGGGTGGAAGAAGCCCTCTCGGAGGGTGAGGAAAAAAAATGCGTAGAAAATGGCCTCGCCGCGAGAACGCGCGCGCGCGCACCCTCCGGTCTACTTTTAACTGCCTGCTAACGCTGTTTGCGATTAATTTTCCGAACGCTCAACAAGTATTTTCCCCGAGAATAATCGTTTGTCTTTTATCTTCTCGGCCTCTTCTCGGGATATCAACAGATTGTTTTCTCTCTGCTGCAAGATTTTCCTGCCCTATATAGTAAAATTGGGTAATCGAGATAAATTAGTGGCTAATAGATTCTGGCTTTTATCTTCCCGTCCAAAATTCGTTTAAGAAAAGTTTTGCAAAATTATTGTACAATCAGACAATAAAAAATTTAAAATCATCTCCTTGTATAAGTGTTTCTGAATTTCAATCAAACAAACTTTTACCCTATCGAATTTTGTATTTTTAATGGGTGCTTTGAAAGTCTATCAGTGCCACTTTAACAGGGCGGTTCTATTGTATATGGAATGATTCTACTGATGCTTTTACGTCTCTATAATTCACCTGCGTGTAAACAAAACAAACAGGTATGAACCGGGGCGTCTGCGGTGTCCCGCCGTATAACTGAAAAGTCGACCGCAGAGTCACTCCTTTCGATCGTAAAAGTATTTTCGTGACTCGCTTCTCCCTCCGAGAACCTCCCTCTGTCCTCCTCGACGCGGGTCCGCGCGCGAGAGAGCGGCGATTCGACTGACAAATAGAATCGCAAATCACTCAACGGCGTGCGCGAGCGCTCGCTCTGTTTCTCCTAAAAGAACAGAGGCGAGCAACGCGAGAAACACGAAGAAAAAGAAAAGACGCGTGCGCGGCAGAGAGAGCGCGCGAAGAGCGGGCGATGAATAATTCATGGCGCGACCCACGCTAGAAGGAGAAGACACGACGAGGACGAAAGAAGAGAGGGAATCGCAAATATAGTGCGCGCAAGAGAGCTAGAGACGAAGGACAGTGCGAGCGCGCGGGGGGACGCGTATATGTATGTGAACGATAATTGTAAATCCGTAAGTGGGGGACAATGTTTGGGGCGAGAATTACGAGGATCGATCACTATACCTCTCTCTCACACACACACATTGGCTCGCTCTCTTGCGAGCCTGGCGAATCGTTATCGAGGTCATTCCAATATACCGCGAGACGAGCTTGATATGGTACACGCAACAGAGCCAATTGGTACACCCACGCTGTACAAGACGCAGGAAAAGAAGATCAAGTTCCTTGTGGTCTGTGCCACGACAACGACGACGACGACGACGATGCGATGAATGGGGCATAATGTATTGGCGTGTACCAGGATAAGTCTAAATTTATAAGAAAAAATTAAGTCCCCGGTAAACCTATATTATAATGTAGAAGATCAATGGAACGCATAAAACGCCGGTGACTTGAAGAGCAGTGCTTATGTATTTTTTTATGTTATCTAAGAAAATATTTTATCTAATAATGTATGAGTATTGCATTTTAATGATAACTATTTTCAACGATATTTTGTAAATAATGGTAACATTCCATTTGTTGATTTAACTATATATATCCTTATAAGAATCCTCGCCGTTGTCAATAAAAATGCTAATTTATCATTTCTCAACGCAAAAATCTCATTAAACTTTAGGTGTGCATTCAAATAAAATCTTAATTACTGACTGGCCCACACGTCAACCAGTAAAAAAAAATTGAAGCTCTGCAATGAGTGCGCTCGTTAAGACGCTACCGTTACAAATGCATTAAAAAATTTATTGGCCACCGTGTCGAACACCCAAAATTCGAACGCAACTTTCATTATTTTTCAACTTCTCCATCGGCACTGTCTTCACAAGTGTGAATTAATTCTGCAAGAGTTGTCTATACATATAGCCACCTCATTGCTCGCACGTCATTATCCTCTGACCATTTGCTAAAAGATCGTTAACGTGCTTGGATATTAAGCTCGTAATTTCGTCTAATTTATAACTTTATGTGGCGACGAGTCGACGTATCTTTTTTCTTTTTATAAGCAGAACTACTTGAGTGCACATATGTATGGTATGAATGTTCAAGGCCAACGTGGTTATATATGTTATATCTGTACGCTGATGGAAACGTAAAAGTTTGAAAGTGTTTCTTCTAATGTATACATTCATGGTACTTGTGCATCTTAAGTTTACTAAAATACTTGATATGGGCTTCTAAAGATACCTTTTTAAAATTATTATGTCATATATATAACTATAGTATTGTAGGTTCATTACAATTACTAAAAGGATTTCAAATTGATTATTGTAAAAATAAAGATGTGTGACATATTTCGTATCATAAGCAGTCAATTTTAAATAAAATTTTATGATTATTCTTAAATATAAATGCAGATTATATGTAATAAGCTTATTTATTCAGATATTTAATATAATTTAACTTAATATTTTTGAAAATTTAAAAACTCATAATTATGTTATTTGTGCACTTGTGGTTCATGAGATTATTTGACTGATTTAATTTGTTAAAAGGTATAAAAAAATGTTGCCAATTATAGCTACATAACACATAAAATGAGCTTTTTATTATAAATATATAATTTAATACCATCAAAAATACATTATCATCGGTAAAATGCAGAAGACATGATCCGAGGAAACCGTAATGAGTATTTATGTAATGGAGTAACTAAATTCAAAATTATGGGAAAAAATGAAGAAACAGTCAATATCTCAATCAGTTAAATTCAAGGGATTCTCACCTGGAGCGCATTCACGACGACCATAACTATTTGTCATTTCTTAAAATTTACCGCACGAGGCTCTCGATGCGCGCAGAGAGCATCCCAAAGCTCCGTAAGTTTACGAAATTTACAATAAACGATAAACAAGGAGTTATAAACAATTCGGAGTAACGGAATGTGAAAACGAAAACATTAAAAGGAAGCCCGAAGGTATAATACTTTAAGTATGAACTTTCACGCCATTTAAATTCAAAAGAAAAGCCGAGGAGAACATTGGAAGCGACGAAAAAGTATATGCGCGAACGCAGAGGGGTGAGAAAGATGAATGCCGAAGCGCGCGCGAGGGCGAATCGGGGTTCGTTTTCTCTCTTTCTCTCTCTCTCTTGCTGGGTTTCGTTCTCGCGAGCGCGCCGCTGCCGCCGCTAGGAGGCAATGAAGCCCGTCAAAGCGAATGATGGACGTCTCCGCATAAACCTGACGAGTGACTCGTGGCGCCTTCAGGAACGACTCGGAGGAGCCCCCTACATCACTTTTATTACCGGCCGTCCTCATTTTCATATCTCATAAAACCTCCGGAGGCCCGCCCCCTTTTTGCTTCTCTTCTGCCTCCCCCCTTGCCCCGTCGACCCTGCCACCGAAGAATGACGGATGGACGTGCGCATCCGCATTACAATCCACCGAGCTCGCTCTCTCTCTCTCTCTCGTTCTCCTTCCTCTCTTTCTCTTCCTCTCTCGCTCGCCGCGAGAGTCCGCGCGTGTAGTTTCGCTTAATGCGCCGAAATCGACGATTCCTTTATGAAAAACTTGATTTATGCTCCCCCCGCCACTTGCTCCCGGAATATAAGGTTTACTGCTCCGCGAAGTTTCCGCTCGCGCGCGTTCGCTCGCTCTCTTCTTCTCGTCTGACAATGGTTTTGATATACGCCGAGCCACGCCGTAGATTAGTCGATGCTCTTCACATTTTTGAAATGGTCGTCGCAGTCTCTCGTCGTCCTTTTTTTCCACCGGCGACGAGAATGTATTTATATTCCCTTCCGAATGAGTTTTCGAAATTTATGGCTTTCTGCGCTTTAGCGAACTTTTGCGTCACGCATAAGCGATTCGAGCGATCTTCAGAGTCTGGCTTTTTATATATACATGTTCGATTTTTTTGGGATAACAATAGGTGTATTATTTTTAGGTTCAACAACAATTGACAATAGTAATCAAATATAAATATATAATTTTTCTCCCGTTTGGGAAACGATTGTCAAACATTTTCTAGCCATTTCATGACGATTTTAGCCAACTCGCTATAAAATGGCTATAGAGAAGGTTCGAAAAATCGTTTTTAAAAGTGGAAAAAAATCATTTCTACTAGGAAAGTTATGAGATTGATTGACAGTTGTCAGAGTATTATTCACCATACAGTATATTCCTGTGTTTTTCTAAAGATAAATATTAGTATAGAAATAGTATTGTTTATTGAATCTGGTATCATCATTTGCCGAAAAGTGACACTTTGACATCAATATCTAAAGCTTAACAATAATAAATTATATATAAAATGCAGATTTGTACATTACGACTATTATTTAGTCACTACATAATCTATCGAATAGAAAAAGTTCACCACCAAAAATGTCCTTACATTTTACTTACAAGTAATTTTCCACAGTAGTTCTAAAAATAAGACAGCTCAATATAAAGATGAGAATGATTATTACTGCACTCACAGCGAATAGTGAAACAAAACTATCAGCCGTGCGGTACATTGTCGAGCGCGCGAATCTCGCGAGCGAATCGCCTGAAATTAGAAAGGACAGAAGTAGCGTATCGCGACGCGTAGCTATATATACATATATATACAAACGTTCACCGCGCGAGGAAAAGGCCCCTATACGAATGCGCGCGCACCCTCGATCTTATCTCCGCATCATATCGAACTTAATCTCCACTCCGTATCGCTGCGTGGATCGGCATCGATTCAGCCTGGCTCTTTCTTCCCCGTTTTCTTTCTGCCGAACAGTGGGGCGCCCATTATACCTTGCGGCGTCTAATAACGCTAACTAACCGCTACAACCGCTCATGCCGTGCGTCGTCCAAGTATAGCTCTTTTCTTAATCGTGCACGCGAGCTCCGCGCTCTCGTCATGTACTCCCTTGTCCACGATATTTTCTTCAAAAGTCGACGCTTTTTCATTTAGAACAGCGCGACGCCAAGCGTCCTCGTTATTTATAGAGTAGACGTCTTTATGTATAAGGACCGCTTCGTTTATCGGCAGTGGAGATCTTGATATTTCTTTCGACTTTCGGTTGGTATAATTGATTTGTTCAAATTAAGAGCAAGCAATCGCTCTTCTCAATATAACTATACGGGTAGATAAAAAACTAAGTATGCGAACTTGATAAATGGAAGATAAAAGTAAACTACTTAATTAGGTAATTGGTTCGCTCATAAGTAAGTAAATATGTAGAGAAAACAAAACATATTTTTATAATGCACAAAGAACTATAAGACATATTTCAAATGTAGGTATATGAAGAGATCTAATGAACTTTTAACTTTTTTGGAGCTCTCCAAAATTTAAGATTTGAAAGGATGAAGCTCAAGTTCTTTAGAAAGCACACAAATAAACCAAAGCTTAAAATGTTTGCCTTTCAATAAAAAATAAATAAATATATAAAAACAATCACAAATAATGATACAGGTAAAAGAGATGAAAAATCCGTAATTTTTAACGATTCTTATATGTTTTTCACCCTTTTTTATTTTGTTGTTATTTTTATTTAACTAGAAATGTCAATGCGCGCTTGGCACGCAGTATTGGGCCAATAAAATTTTACATGTCCAGTTCAAATCGACCAATCACAATCATTAGAGGTGACAATCTCAAGTCCATCACTTTTTTACATAGGATTTTGCAGCTATTTCGCATTTATGTGCTTTGTAAAGATCTTGAGCTACAGCGTTTTGAATTTCAAAGTTTGGAGCTCCAAAAAAGTTTAAAGTTCGCGAGATTGTCTCATATATAATAATATTTACAAAAAAATATATAGACGATAGGAATACTGTGAGGGTAAATGTAAATACAGGACTGATTTTACGGGGTGTGAAAAAGAAATTATGGTTACTTCATTGGGTAATATGGGTATTTTTGCTATTGAAAATATTGATCAGACTTTGAAAAAACTGTAACACTCTCATCAAAGTATTCAGCGATTCTCCATCTACAAATAAGTTCCCTTCAATGGAAATGTATTAATCTAAAGAATTTGATTTTTTGAAATCTCATATTACCTCGTACAGGTTAGAGGTGGGGTATTATGAGTTTCCCGTGTAACTCAGTCAAATTTGAAATGGAGTAATATGAATACTTTATTGTTTATAACTTATTCATACTCAACGTTTTAATTTCTACTACTTCGAATTTGTTTATTACACCTTTAGCCATAATCTAAACAATTTGCAGCTGAAAATAGTTCTTCATTTTTCACTACGAAAGGAAATGAGACAAAATGAAAAACAAACGAGAATATAAATACACGTAGCATCGATATAATATATATATCTCAAGTAGCACTGACGCCTTCATTCGCCGCCACATATTTCTCAAGTCCCCAACTTCATGGTTTCCTGGTTTTCATCTCGCTCTTTCTCTCGGCCCCGCACACACGCGCGAGGTCCTTCAACTCCTCCAAGTTTTTCGCGTCAGCGCGCACCTCCGCGTTATTCCGTCAACAGCATGTATACGTATGCGCACATACACACCCACTCATCCCCCATACGCAAACAAACAGACACGCGCGAACGAGTTTCTCATAATTTCTCCTCATTCGGCGCTCTTTCTCGCGTACTTAACTCTCCCTGCCTCTCATTTTCTCCCTCTCTCAAAATGCGTCTCTCCCTCTCTCTCCACCGGTGTGTGTGTGTGCACGAACGAGTCGCTCTGGCGTTGACTGCGCGCGCGCGCTGCTGGCGACACTGTGAATGACTGCGCTGCACGTGACAAGAGACTGACAGGTTTATGCGAGAGCGCTCGCGCGCGCGCGTGTGGGAACATAAAAGGGAGCACGTATATACGAGAGCTGGGCTGCCGCTGCTATGTAGCCTGCCCGTGATGTACGTCTGTTTGTGTAAATGACACGGACCGAGTGAGTGACACCTCTTCCTCGCCCCCCGCGCGTGCACCGCCCGCGACTACCCTGCCTGCACATTTGCGCAGGCGAGTACGGTGTGTATAGGTATTCCCCCTCCTCCACCCTTTCACTTTCTCCACCGCACTGCACCCCCCGCGAGCGGCTCTCTTCCCCGTATATATAGTCTATCTCCCACTTCCGTCTTCCGTTTCGCCTCGTAAACTACTTTTATGGAGACTTTGTCCCGGATTCTCGCGCACCCCTTTCGCCGACGCTCCTTCGATTCCGCTTGTAAGTCTTTCATTCCGCTTTTGCTCGCTTTTGCTCCACTTACTCTTTTTGACCTTTTGAGCGCTGCTTCCAGACGAATATTTGACTTGAAATTTTTCGAAAATACGATGCCGTATAGACGATAGCTTTTACGTACGAAGCTGAGCGTGCTTTTAACGCCACTTTTTCCGAAAATTGCGTATTGCGGTACTAATTTACGTATCATACTGCATACAAATAAACAAATTAAAAGTGTAACACGAAAAGAGCTTTATTATTTTGTGGACTTTTATTAATTTTCTGGGCTATAATAAACTTTGAAAAAAAAAGAAACAAGCATTTCGACCTAGAGCTGCACGAGAGCAAGATACAATATTTCTGTAATGATATTGTCTCGCTCTTGTCAATTTTTGAAATTTTCTCTCTTGTCTCGATCTTGTCAGTCAATATGAAAAGTATTATTGTCTTGTCTTGAAATTCTTGATCGTATTAGAGTTACGCAGACGTGCGACAGTAAGCGAGTTAATCATTAGAAAAGGTCTAAAACTCAAATACCCGGGAGACTTTAGGTCCACTAAAGAATGAAGTTTCGCAGACGTGCGACAAAAGGCAAGTCGATTATTTAAAAAAATCTTAAACCCAAGTAGTAGAGGGAGGCAAGGTCCACGTAGATCAAGAAGGCACGCTAACATGAAATAGTAAGTGAGTTGACTATTTCAAAAAGGCCCAAATATTCGGGGGACACGAGGTCTACGTGGAAGAAAAAGTCGCGCAGATGTGTGACAGAAAGCGAGTAAATTATTTAAAAAATCCTTAAATCCAAATAGCACGGGAACGCGAGATTCACACAAAGACAGGGAGTTCCACAGATATGCGACAGTAAACAAGTCGATTATTTAAAAAAGTTTTAAACCCAAATAGCTAGGGGAGAAGATGCGTGGTCCACATAGAATAGAAAGGCAAGCTGAAGTGAAATAGTAAGCGAGTTGACTATTTAAAAATTAAGCCAAAGTAGTCGGGGGACGCGAGGTTCATCTAGAAGATGAAGTCATACAAGGGAGTTATATGTAGACGTGCGACAGTAAGAAAGTGATTTATTAAAAAAAACTCTGCGTGACTGACAAACTTTCTTTTGGCGTGCACATCGCGTCCCCCGGCTATTTGGGTTTAAGAATTTTTAAATAATCGACTTGCTTATCGTCGCACTTCTACGTAACTCCCTTTTCTGTGTGGAGCTCGCGTCCTCCAAAAATTTTGGTTGTGAGTTTTTTCAAATGATTAATTCATTCACTGTCGCACGTCTCCGTAGCTCCCATTTTTGTGACGACCACGCACCCTCCGAGTATTCGAGTTCCAGACCTTTGATTCACTGTTAACAATGTCCTTAAATTTAAGAAACTTGAGAGTTACAAATTTGCTGAATTTTAAAAATAATGTAACTGAACGTAATTTAATATACAAATAAACCTTAGGTTTCATATAAAAACAATAAAATTGCGACACTAGTATAAATAAATACCAAATTTGAAATTTGATTTTTACGCCATATATATGCCGCCGGGTAGGGTCTAGTACGTTACTTCCTCTCTGTGGCCGCATGTACCTATAGAAGCGCGTTATCGACCATCCCGACATCCTTTACCACTTGAACATCTCGTCAGTAGGTGGTAATCAGTAACTACCAATTTAATAAAGGCACCTTTGTGTGAGAGTTAAATAATTCTTTTTATAATTAGTTATTATGATTATTTCGATAAATTATTGCGGTTAGAAAATGTTGAGTTATTTTCAAGACAAGACAAGATTCTTGACATTCTTGACACTAACATCTTGATGTTGTATCGAAAACTGCATATAAATATTGTATCGATATTGTCTTGAATATTTAGGCAAGACAATGGAATATGAAGAATAATCTTAATATATCTTGCAGCCCTAATTTCGACATTGTCGTGAATATTTAGGCAAGACAATGCAATATCAAGATTAATCTCAATATATCTTACAGCTTTAATTTCAACGGGAAAGACCATCCGAACATTGATGAAAGAAGGTGAAGACGCGGTGAGCGAGCAGGGGAATCAGGCAAGCGAGGAGGAAAAGAAAAACAGCACTGTGAGGCATGCTACGGTGGTGTGGCGGCAAAGAGCGCAAATAAGAACCGCGTGCGGGGCTAGAAAAGAGTGTGTGTGTGTGTGAGAGAGAGTGAGAGAAGAGATAAAGACGCGCGCGAGACGAGAGCGGAGCGAGGGCGCAACGTAACAGATGCTGCACAATAAACACCTCCCGTCACTTCGCTCCATAAATCGCGTGGTGGTAGAGGTGGCGGCGGCGGCTCCTAGAAGAAACATTTGGCTTGAGAGTTCCTCCTCTCCGCGTCTTCCCTCGGGCCAGATATTTTGCGCTTGAAAATGCGCGCGCGCGTGCGCCAGACCGCCACGACTGATCTTGTCAATGGCGCCGGGATGGTTTTACGCTTTCAGCCCGATTACATAAACCAGACCGAAGTTTCTACACAATGTGTGTATACGCACTTAGGAGCTGAGGGACGGCTGGGGAAGAGGGAGAAAAGTATATTAGGGGGAAATGCGCGGAGTGCGAAAAAGATACGTGGGAGAGGTTGCAGCAATCGTTTGGACGAAGAGCTGTTACAGTTGATGCTTTCATTTGCTAAAATAAATTTAGGACAACTTCAATTTATTCAGAGAACGAAGAATGATTATAGGAAATATGATTATTAGTATTTGCAAGGAAAATATAAAATGACACATGATTGGTAATATAATTGAATGAAGAGAAAAACTATAATAACATTAAACACTACCGAACCAATAGCTCACCCCTCAATGGCTAATTGAGCTGTCAACTCGGACCTAAAAAGTTTAAACAAAAGCTTCGACTTGACGGTGCACATTTCATTTAGATTCTGAAATAAATTTTCAAGGTTCATTAAAAATTTATAATTATATTTCATCGCCTCGTTCTCGAGATTACAGAATGTAGTAGTCATTTCGTTTCGCTAGATGTCACAACGTTTAGAGTGGAGGAAAGAAAAAGGGCGGGCGCGTCGCGGCTTGCTCGTGCCCGCGCGCGCTTGTCGGCTCATATCGTTTCGTTTATACTTAATGTCAACACGTAAGTATATATTACCGAATAGTCGTGAGATATAGAGCAAGATTAATCTTGATATTGTATTCTCTTGCCCCAATATTTAAGACAACAATCGATACAATATTTATATACGACGAAGGACAGCATGCATTTATATTCGAAAATCACTATAACTTTTGACTTTTCAAATTCACTTTTTTTTCAATTTTTATGCTGCTGTTAGTTTATCGTGCGAAACACATAAATGAGACAGGATGTATCATCTTTAATTTTTACGTAAAAAACTAGGCCTTTAATCCATATTAATTTGCCACCTACGCTAAATTCAGAAAATGCAAAAAATTGTTAACGTTTTTAAAAACATTATATTATTAGTTATGTGCAAATTAGTTATAACCAAATATAGTCTTCTATAAGTTTAATAAGTGGTTAAAATTTTAAGTCAATAAATCAAGTATCCTCGGAGAAAACGTGATTCAAAATTTTTTAAAAAATTTTTCATCTCAAATATCTTTTTTCGTAATGGACCGATTTTTTTGGGAAATGAACTCGATCTGAAGATATATAAAAGCTACACCTGTACCAAATTTCAGGACGATTGGATAATTTTTGCTCTTATTATCGTGCGACAATGAAAACGCATAGTTTTTCAAAAATAATTTTTTTCTAAAAAATAAATGAGGATAATCTCTTGAAATTTTAGCAGAATATTACCCACAACCAGTTTAATAAGTGGTTAAAATTTCAAGAGGATAAATCAACAATTCTTTGAAAAAAACACAATTCAAAAATTTATGAAAAAAAATTTTAACCTCAAATATCTTCATTAGAAATGACCCGATTTTTTTGGGCAACGAACTCGATCGGAAGATATATAAAAGCTACATCTGTGCCAAATTTCAGGACGATTGGATAATTTTTGCTCTTGTTGTCGTGCAACAACAAAAACACAAATTTTTTCAAAAATAATTTTTTGAAAAAAAAAACAAATGAAGATAATCTCTTGAAATTTTAACCACATATAGCCTTCAATTAGTGCAATAACTGGTTCAAATTTCAAGTCGATAATCTTATTTTCCCGCGAGACGAAGAGAATAAGTTTACCCGACAAAAATCGGTTGATTCGTTTCGGAGATATGAAGAGTTGAAATATATACACACACACACACACACACACATATATATACATCCACGAAAACAAAAATCATTAGAATCAAATAATATACACATATATCGCCATACAACATCTTTTTGAACATTTTTTTTCTGAAATTTTTTTTCACCGTTATAAAGCTTCCTCTAGGAGGAAGCAAAAAAAATGATGTGCTTTAATGAAATGGTAAAATGCAGTATAAGCGGATTATATACTTTCGTAAGCCGCGCGGCACGATGTCGCGTTGAAGTTTGAACAATTTTACTTTTGATCCCTAATATAGAATGGACCGTGCGATTAAGCTCGCGTACAACGTTCGCCGCGAGGGGGCTTGTAATGCAATTTTCCGAAAGTTCATCTTTCACTAGACTATCGTGTTAATCATTATATATCCGAGATAAAGTAGGCGAAATAAGATTATAACAGTATGAAAGGAAACTTGGAAACGTTAAAAATGAGGAATAAAGCGCAACCTAAAGACTTTAAATATGTGATATTGAATTGAAATATATATATATATATATAT